>CAJPEV010001717.1:0-59106 GCA_905338385.1 Darwinula stevensoni | reverse complement strand
CGTGTGACCTTCAAGTAAAATGGGTGGATATTTTGGCAGAAAAAGATTGCTAGTCAGGTCCTGATACATCAGGGAAGTAATGTTGCACAGAAAAGCCTGCATGCAGCATGCCATACTCGAAACCAAAATAAGGCCTATGAACGTAATGGTAAAAGAGGGAATAGAGGGCTGCAACATATGGAGAAAATGTGAAAGCACCAAGTTTTCTAAAATGGAGCAGTTGATGCCTTTAGGTCTCATGGGACTGCTACATTTATTTCACCTTAATAAGAATATGACCAATGATTGTGCAAGTTAGAGCTGTAAATTATGCTTACAATTATGTAAATAATGACCTTCATCTACTTGAGCTGAGATCCATCCATTCTTCATGACACACACCTGCCCAGCACCATATGTCCAGCTATTATCATTTAAAATCACTGATGTTGAAATTAGATTTGTAAGTTACCATGAACCTGATTTATGCCACAGGTAAGTTATACACAACAGTTTCTTCACAGTTTCCTCACAGTTTACTAAACACATTCTTAACAGTGCTAGCTTGATTGGCTTGTGACCATTATTGATGACTAAGCCATTGCAGATCTGGTCTTTCTCCCCTCCTTAACAGGATGTCACCATACATTACCATACCGGAAACACTACAGGCTTTCAGGCATGTCTCTTGTGGTATTAAAACCATATTTGAGAGTAATTTGGAAAAGGATTTTGAGCTCGATGCATAAGCGTCACTGACTTCTCTATGTGGGGGTGATTGGCTTCTGTATAATCAAGTCCAGGCTAACCAGACCAGGTCCACCATTTATCATAATACCAATGTAGTCAACAACAGGCCTTTCTAGATCATGCTATCATGTCACAAATTTGCAAGAGATGGGCCTCATTCATAGCTTGTAAGCGACTTCGACGGATGTTGCGACTATACACCGATAAACAACAAAGCTGCAGGTTAGAGCACACTTAGAAAATCAGGCACTGAGAATGTGGCGCCATTATGTACTTCCTGCCACTGTTTATACCATTATACTTGGGCCATAGGCCCAAGTATAATGGGAAGCACGAACAACTTTCGAAAGTGTTTACAATTTTTCTCTATTCCCAATATATAATGACCGCTTTCAAGTTGAGAGATTCCAGTGAAAATTAGGGAACGAATGAAACTTGTAGAAAGGCCTTATTTAACGCATAATGGCTCTCACGATCTGAGCGAGGCGTCCCCATTTGCCGCCATGTGTTCCCAGGAGTCCTTGCCTTCTGACTCCAAGTGTTTCTAAACTTGTCCTTCAGATGAGAACACATTCAAGGACCTTGCACACATTAACGCATGGGAGAGCACATATCGGGAATTGGAAACACTTGAACAGGGTAAAAAAAAAAAGCATCCCGGTGTTCTTTTACGTGCCCTCAGGAGTTTCTGGCGGGGAAATTTTTTTTCAATGTATAGAATCAGTTTTCTCTAGAGAAGTTTGATCAGTCGTTGCTTCATAGAAGACATATCTTTTTAAATTTCCATAGTCGACACATATTCGTAATATGGCTTACACATGAGGAATAGGTGATATCCTTATGATGCATGTGGGCAGATGAAAGGGATGATGCTTGCCTAAGGTAAGGCTTTCTGAAGTTCAGTTGGCCTCACGTGCATTGGGCATTATAATCAAAATTTTAGCTGAGAATAATTTTACGGCGATCACACAATCGAATCATTTTTTGTTGTTAATCCTTTGCACGAGACTATGCGATGATGACAGTCCAACATCCATGCATTTAATAAACGCCAATCTAATGGATAACCAAAGCTTTTAATCATCGTTTTCAGTATTTGATGGTCATTCTCATATTAGCGGCTGTTTATCCTGAGTGCCGACTATCGGAGAAAGGGATGGAGTACATCGGATCTACGAACATGACAGAGACTGGAAAATCATGCCTCATGTGGGATTCCAAAAATGTGACTTCTTCCTATGAAGACATTGATGCAGGATTCAATAGAGTCTTGTTCTACGAGGAGCACTTCATAAACCAGGACCCATCCTTGCACAAAAACTTCTGCCGAAACCCGACAGGGTTGGATAGGCCGTGGTGCTTTGTGGACGATAATGGCGTGAAGATGGAGTTCTGCCGGATTCATCACTGCGGTGATTTCAGTGAGAAATTATCATCTGATCTATTTCATTATTCTGGACTCCGGGAATGTGGGGAGGACGTTGGAAGTACATTCCCTGGGGCACCCAATGCGAAGGGATATTTTTTCACAGATAAACAGGGTGGGCCAAAAGTTGTTGCCCCTGTATAAAAATGTGAATGTCTCTTGAGCGGTTTGGGTTACAGAGTCGAACAAAAAAACTGAAAGAAAGTTCATTTCATGCTATTCCTGAAAATGTATGGCTTTTGGTTCCTACATTCATTTGGAGATGAGTCACGGCCGTTTGAAAAAAACATACCGGAAAAAAAGTTGCTAAAACGAACCTATACTGTGCCGCCCACGGAAATCATCCTCAGCAGCTGGCTTCAAGGTCGCGTGCAAAGTCGTTTTCTTCCTTCCTAATTGCTCCCTACCGTCTTTCCCTTCTTCATAATGTGAAGGATGAATTTTCTTGCTCCACTCGTCCAAAAGACTTAAATCTCGCTAGGCTCTAGCCCTATCCGCCTCCCCCCTTATGGTAAAACCTATATTGATGTCGTCGGCAAATTTACTTTTCTTACCCTCTACGCTGAGATCCAAATCCTTTATGTAGACCAAAAACAGAAGCGGTCCAAAGACCGAGCCTTGAGGAACGTCAAAAACGACTGGGTCCCTTTTTGGCCACCAGATGTATTTACGATTATTTGTTTTTCAAGATACATGGCCTTAGGGCAAATTTCCGTGTGACTGACATCGTAAGCCTTGATTTCACCATAAGCCTTGGGAGGATTGATTTCTTTTTTCCTAGTCATAACCCACTGAAGAGCGCTCATGCGAAAACCACTCTCATATATTTTCTCTTTCGAGGAGGCTGGAAGGAAAATAAATAACTTGTGTTTTTACTGCATGTGAAGTTAGACTTTCGAGATACGTTCCCTGAAAGTACTGCTGCATCGTTATCCTCATTGCGAATGACGGGGAACATGTGGTATGTGAGCTTTTATTGGCGGTCTCATGCTACTAATATCGCAACCCGTTGCAGGGATGGAGAAACCGTATGGTTACGACGCCCTCGACGTTTTGCTGTCCTATCCTATTTAAGGGAATGCCTTGATCTTTGGGTTGCCCTTTGTCTTCCCTCGGCGTAAGTTCCCCGACATTCGCAATGACGATTAACGTACCCCTATTTACCTTTTCATATACAGGGTGGGTCAAAAGTTTTTGCCCCTATGAATATCTCCTGAACGGTTTGGGTTACAGAGTCGAAAAAAATATTAAAAGAAAATTTATTTCATGCTCTTTCTGGAAATGTATGGTTTCAGGTTCCAACGTCCATTTGGAGATGAGTCAAGGCCGTTTGAAAAAACATACCGAAAAAAAAAGTTGCCAAAACGAACCTATACGTGCCGCCCACGGAAATCATCCTCAGCAGCTGTCTTCAAGGTCGCGCGCGCCGTCGTTTTCATCCTTCCTAATTGCTCCCTCCCTTCTTCATAATGTGAAGGATGAAAATTTGAATACTTTGATGCTTGATTTGGATAACCGACCAGCAGAAGATCGTGACAAAAGTTAAACGGCCTCCGGTGGTCCACTCCGCGCGTTGTGCTGAGTGCTTGTCTTTGCAGTGTTAATTTTTTTTAATTTACCTTTTTTTTACCTCTTATTCAGAAACCCTTACAGTGTTTTCTTCCTTCCTAATTGCTCCCTACCTTCTTTCCCTTCTTCATAATGTGAAGGATGAAAATTTGAAGACTTTGATGCTTGATATGGATAACCGACCAGCAGGAGATCGTGACAAAAGTTAAACGACCTCCGGTGGTCCACTCCACGCGTTGTGCTGAGTGCTCGTCTTTGCAGTGTTAATTTTTTTTTATTTACCTTTTTTTTACCTCTTATTCAGAAATCCTTACAGGGAAAATGGGTACAAACCGTGTTCTAACTGAGAGTGATAGAGTTTTAATCCGGTCGCTTAGTGAAGAAAAAGGATTTACATTGAACCAAATCTTGCGTGAATATCCGGTTCAAAAATGGAAAAAAAGACTGTCTATTATATCTTGCGAAAACGGCGTGAATCTGGCAGTGTTGCACGTCTTCCAGTCACAGGCTGTCCCAGAAGAGCAAGAACGCCAGAAAACATTGACGCTGTAACCAATTTTCCCTGTAAGGGTTTCTGAATAAGAGTTTAAAAAAAGGCAAATTTTAAAAATATTAACACTGCAAAGACGAGCACTCACCACAACGCGCGGAGTAGACCACCGGAGGCCGTTTAACTTTTGTCACGATCTTCTGTTGGTCGGTTATCCAAATCAAGCATCAAAGTCTTCAAATTTTCATCCTTCGCATTATGAAGAAGGGAAAGAAGGTAGGGAGCAATTAGGAAGGAAGAAAACGACGGCGCGCGCGACCTTGAAGCCAGCTACTGAGGATGATTTCTATGGGCGGCACGGTATAGGTTCGTTTTGGCAGCTTTTTTTTCGGTATGTTTTTTTTTTCAAACGGCCATGACTCATCTCCAAATGAATGTAGGAACTTAAAACCATATATTTTTAGAAAGAGGATGAAATGAACTTTCTTTTAGCTTTCTTTTCGACTCCCTTACAATATTTGTCTGCTTGCCTTTCATGTCATGGTCGATTTATTTGAGTTCTCATGATTGATGAAGTCAAAATAATGACGGTGCGAAGTGCCTAAATCGATTCTTTAGGAGGTGCTAACAATAATGGCTAGAATGACTGATGAACTGTAACCAGTTGAACGTAGGGAGCGTAAGGTTGAACGGCAAAATGGAGCGAATACTGAGCTCAGGAATAGGAGAGCCATGCAGCCTACTGGGCAACTTGATGCAAGGAACGCAGCACTCCGGTGTAGAAAGTCGGTGGGCAGCCGGGAATCGAAACCGGACCTCTTACTTGCCAGTCAGGTGTGCTACCACTACACCACGGAACTCAGGACATTTTGTGAGGCCTCTCCATGTCATCTCAAATCACTACAGTCATTTGTGCAGCGAACACTGTCAGGCTGTACATTTTGCTGTAGGGAAGGGACATTTGTTTCACATTACTGCCACAACGGAAAAGTGCTTCTGCGGCAACTCACACTTAACGCTCACACTGTTGTTCACTGGTGCTAATGTGGAGGCGAGGCATTTTCAGGAACTATTCGTTAGTATTCTGTTGCACATGCGCTAAATTCCCTCTGTGCTGAAGTCGAACAAATTATTCGAAACGGCCCGTACTGTTTCCGAATCAGTGGTACCTGTACCATAAGCTAATGCTAATAACCCATAAGTTAATCGGTGATGCAAGAGTATTGAATGCGCTGGGAAGAACTTGTGGTGGTGGCTGCCACCGCAACGCGCGAGGCCTACGAGACTAGATCATTTCAGGCCATGAGCTACTCCATTCCATCGCTCAAAGCGCCAGGTCCATTAGGCTATGCTATTCTAGGCCAAAGGCCTGGCCATCCAACGCACTTAGCGCCAGGTCCATCTGGCTATATCAGTCTGAGCCATAGGCTTCATACTCATCTATGTCAAGCAAAGGGTGCTACGAACTGAATGCGTGTCACGTTTTCACTGATCGACTGCAAGTTCTTCATTTGAATACATTATTTCCTGAAGGATATATTTTCTGTATTTATTTTTTTTCCGTTAGGTCAGACGTGGCGGTTCGCGCCATCGCTTCCATGCAATTTTTAGTTTTTCTGTTTGCGTTTCATGTCATGGCCGATTTATTTGAGTTCTCATCATTTATGAAGATAAAGTAAGTGTCTAAAAAGTCTCGGTGCACCCTACTAAGCAACTTGATGGAAGTTTAGCATTTTCAGGAATTAGTCCTTAGCATCGTGCCGCTCGTGAACTAACTTCCCTGTGTGCCGTAGAACAATTTTTTTTTGGAAACGGTCCGTCTTGTTTCAAAATCATTGGTGTCTCCAAACTGGTGTATGCTAACGCAAATAGCACATGAGCTAATCGTTGATGCAAGAGTATTGAATGTGCTAGGAATAGCACATTCAATACTCTTGATACATTCAATACATTCAATACATTCAATATTCAGCAAAGTCGTCTCATGAAAACGTGGTAAACCGCAATGGCGATTGTGGCAATCAGCTGGAATATCATGTTGATGGCGTTTAGGAACAGGATCTCCCTGTTTACTGTAACCTATATGTGTATAAATGTAATGAAGCGGTTCAGTTCCGAATGGGTAATGTGATTAACAGAGGATTGTGAAGGAGACGTTATGCTCACAATAGGTGATTCAAATTTATACCTATTAGACGGCCAGCTTAGCGGCCGCAGGCCGCTAGTAACTCTTTATTGAAAATAAAAATTAGCGTTAGCATTTTATTCCAGGGTATCCACGATTCGACTGATGCAATATGTAAACCTTTAATTTTCCTCTCTTTCTTCCCCGAGCTCATGTGGGAAACATGCAAATAACGAGAGTATGATAGTTTGGAAAAAATATTTTTTGAAAATTTGAAATCCTTGTTTTTATGTTATTTTGTGGAACTACATTAAATGGTTCATGAACCACTTTAGTTACAATTATAATAATTATACGTAGATGGTATGCGTATTCCGAAATTGATGGTCCAGCCTGTGTTTGCACGTGCAGGCGTGCCAGAATGCAAGTTGAGCCAGAAGGGAGGGGAGTACGTAGGCGTGAAGGACAAGACCATCTCTGGCTTCGATTGCATTCCATGGCTTGATCAAGACAGCAGTGATGTGGACCGGATCCGTGGGCTCCGTAAAGGATCATTCTCAGATGAACTCACTAGTAGTCACAATTTCTGCCGGAACTCGAATGGGAACCCAGGTGGTCCTTGGTGCAATATCAAAGTTCCTGGAAAGCCCAAACTGAATTGGGAGTATTGCGATGTGTCATTCTGCAATTTCGACGCTTCACAAAGAGCCATCGAGTATGGAAACCAATACAAGTCAAGTGAGTTATCAAAATCCAGGCAAATTCGTATATAATCTCCTTATGAGCGAGTTTGTTTCCCTTGCGGGGAAAGAAACACGCAATGGACATGCCTTCAGCCCTGCATGCTGTTAGGAAATTTCTAATGTATTTTAAGGATGTGTTTTGATTCTCACACCTACAACGTGGCACATCTCCTTCAGACATCAGCATTTTCCATTATGGCCTCTTATTACTTGTGTTTGTGCGAAATCAATTTTTCCACTTTCGTTATTTTCCCGCTCCCGTGGAACTAAACAATTTCAAAACACGATTCTCTTGGAAACTGTTCCCTGAGGGGATGGACTTATCAGTAAAGTATGAAGTATCAGTATGAAGTAAAAATCAGAATGTGGCGAACCATGCAAGTACTGACTAATGGCTTTCTCTGTTTCCAAATTTCTCAGTCCCAAAAAATTAGTTGAAATTTTCATCAACCAAAAGATATGCCCTGTGGGCATATAACTCAAAAAAGGAATTTTACCTGAAATTAAACACCCAAGAACCACTACATTGCCGATATTAGTCATTTGCTTTTGCCCGCCACACTGCAGCGAAAAGGTCTATGAGGAAATGGTCTCAATCAAATATTTCGCCATGAGGATATGATCTTGGAAATCGAGTTATCCTGAACTTATCATCACAACAGCTAATTCTGTACCAAGTCTCACCTTTTACCTTTGGCCGATTCTCTGGAGGAAAATCAATTTCTTGCAAAACGTATTTGCAACAAATATATGCCTCCTGCATATTCCAGCTGATGCTGATTCACTCATCGATTACTCAATATGTTATCATGAAAGCGTCTCTCCTCTTAAAGGTAGACACGGATTACCAGCCATCGTCGCTTAACGAATTCCAAGGTTTCATTGTCCTACAAGTAAATACTTTTTGGCGCAACACTAGCCGCACCTGTCATTTACGAAATTAAAGTGGATTTCCTCCTGTTCTGCCACTGCCATCAAACTGGGAAATTTCCCTTGTTTAATGTTGTTTATATTTATGATGAACTTAAAAACCTGGATGAGGTTCCCCCTCGCAAACATTCTCTAGTGCAAGTACAGCTGCAACATGTATCAACGCTTATCGTTTGAAAGTCTCCTAACCTCCTTGATTACTATTTTAGACCACTTCTGGACTCTCCAAGCGTCGTTAACTCGCTCTTATTTTCAGGCTTCCGAAACTGAATGCAATATTTTACACGGTGCCTCACCAGTTCCACATAACATGGAAGAATAACACGCTAGCTCCTATTGGCCATGGTATGTCGGATTAAACGTTGATACATTTTACATTTAGCTACCGTCGATTACGCATGGGAGAAAAACTTTAATTCTTCAACGAATATAATCCATAAATCCTCTCCATTTGCCTTATCGAGTTTGGCAACACCGAACGTTTTGAGAGACCTATCGTTATTATGGCCGATGTGAAGTACCTTACATCAACTTTTATTAGACCTTATGAGTCCTTTGTTACTCGACTCGTCTAAAAGCTGGAAAAAATACTCGGCTCCACCTTGTCCGCCACACCCGATATTAAAACGATTTTAGTGCCGTCATCGGTTTTGCTGATCTAATCCACGAAGGCTAGATCTAAATCTCTAATGTATATCGCAAAAAAAATCGGTCCTAAGACAGAGCCCTGAGGGACGCCACTCGCAACTCCAACCTCCCCAAGCAGCATGTTTATGTAAACAAGATATCAATTTTTTGCTAACAATGTAAATTTCTTGCGATTGCCATGAAAATGATATCACATTTACGTAAAATGTACGTTCTCATATTTACGTCGCCAAAGTGTACGTGTATTTTACGTAAACTGGACGTCACTCCGTCTGACGTGAAGTACATGGTATCAAGTTTATGCAAAGTAAACATCACACTTTCCTTATGAAACTTTAGCTGACCATCCCGCAATTACAATATCAAGATTCCTCACTAGATGGAACCCTTGTTCCCTGCACCCTAAAATTGATATTAAGTACTGGCTTTCCCGATATAGTATCAGGTTTTCTTACCATCCTTCCACTTTCTATTACGCAACCCATGAATATATATATGGAAAGGAGGAAGTAATAACATATTTTTTAATAATATATGGCTTAGGGAATCATTAAATGCTGAAGCTACGCTTGTTATTACAGTAGTGCATGGGATTAGGGAAGAGTAGAAACCCGGCTTCCCAGGTATCATACCTTCTCTGTCCAGAATGGGAGAGAACTCCTTTAAACATGTATTCCTTCTCCCGAGTACCAGGACCTTTGGAGGAGGAACTAGTGAGTAATCTTGGTACTCTTGATTGTTGGTGAGGATGAGTAATTGTGTACTCATCCAAGTAACCTTGAGTTCCAAAGTATAGAAAGGAATGGGAGAAATACAGTATATCAATTTCCTTCAAAAGTACAAATTAGCTCGTTAAATACACATGAATGTTAAGGAGAAATTAACATCAATTTTACGTACAATGAATGTAAACATGATGTTGGGGATGTAAACAGAATGTCAATTTTACGTAAAATTCACGTTAATTTTATATCACCGTTTATGTATTACAGAGGTGACATTTCTGCAAACATGTTGACATTATCTTGATGGCTTGCGTAAAATACATATAAATGGACAAAAAAGTTACAGTTTCCGTAAAATTACTTATAAAAATGCTGCTTGGGAACCATTGAAATTGGTTTTCACATTCCTACATGATACTTTTGTCCCACCCGTAACAAACGTTGCAGGTGGGACAAACACAGCAAATATTTAAAATTGGATTAAATTTTAAATATTGCATTATCATATACATGCTGCATATCAATAGAAAACTCTTTTTAAGAACTTGCATTTCGTCCCTTACTGAAGGTTGTTTAATACTTAAATAAAGAGTTGCACATTTTGTAGTATGCATAATTTTAGCCATTTGTCAAAAAATCTGTCTTATGATATCTCTGAAAAGGTTTAACTTAGGATGCTACAATTTTCAATTTTTACTATCATCCTCGATGTCTAGCAGCATAAATTTTCAAAATGGAATTAATGAGAGTGCTTAATTGTGTTTTTAAAGAGTTAACGTAAGTAAAGAGTTAACAAAAAACGTTACAGGTGGGACATTGTTATGGGTGGGACTTTTAATTTGAAATATGGCATCTCATTAGTACGACCTTGTACAAATGTATCACGCTGTCTCCTATCATGGCGCAGCAATGCGCATCAGCATGGGCAGTTATAACAGGGTAAGCAAGCAAGACATGTGTTACGGGTGGGGCAATTATGCTAGACATTTGCGGGTAAAAGGAAGAAATGTTTAATTTTCAAATTATTTCAAAACTATGATGATTAGAATTCTATGCAATTCCTGTAGGTATGATGACGTCTTGAGATGAAAAATATCAGCTCACCATTTTCAATTCGCCTATTTATGACACTACCGTTACAGGTGGGACATAAAAAAGCGCAAATTCTGAGGACACCTATAATCCTTGCCAAAGCTAGAGAGACACTGCCTCTAATAGCAGATGAAGTGCATTCTGAAAATGAATAATATGTTTGTAATGTTCAGGCATTTGTTTGAAGAAAAAAATCAAAGAACAAGAATTTATTTGGCATAGGAATGTGCTGAGTGCATGAGTACTAAGGCAAAGATGCGTTACAGGTGGGACAAATTCAATTTTCTCTGTTTGGTGTGTCCCAGAAAAAAGCTTTAATGCCAAAATATATTGAAAGAATTGCTCTGACGTTAATGATTGATATTTCAAATTTCGTCAAGATATGTTCATTACTGCCAGAGTTATGGAATTTTAAAGTCTGAAGACACGCAATAGCTCCATTTTGGCCTGATTCACCCAACCACATCTTGATTTTGCAAGTGTACAGGTAGGTCAATAACGTTTGAGTGGGGGCCAGTGACGTTACAACTATCCTGGCCCGGTCTGGTCCTTTGTGAATATATTGGGTTGGCCGAAAAGTTATTGCAGTTTCAAACAATATTTGAGAAAAAATTATATTCATCAACTATACAATATCTGTAAAAACATGTGAGCACCATTGTGTTCCACTACATGTCTCCACCTTCCAGCCAGGGAATGTATTCCGCCGTGGTAGAACGATGAGGGCTGAGACTCAAAGAACTGTCGCAAGTAGCATTCGAAGTATTTACCATACGGAAAGTCCACCATACGGAAAGCATCACCTTGCGGGGGTGCAGGTCAACTTTCGGCTCCGGCAGCGGCTCTTAGTCGGCGTCTATCCACTGACGCTTGCTGGTATGGTTAGCGTACATCACCCACTTTTCTTCCCCCGTGACGACGTCGTCGAGTCAGTCGAAGCGTCGCCGGCGAGAGAGGAAAAGTGCACAGGTGTCGGAACGCTGGTCGAGGTCCTTCTGTGTGAAATCATGGGGTATCCAACTCCCTAGCTTCGAGGCCTTCCCGATCGTGGACAGGCCGTGTTCGATGGTGGAGTGGGAGTACCTGAGGACGGCGGTTATGTCGCGAGAGGTCATGCGGGGATCGGCTTCCACGAGTTGTCGTAGCGCCTCATCAACTCCAAGGGGCGTACCGATCTCGGCTTGTCTTAGAAGTTATAGTTTCCGGACTTGAAGCGAGCGAACCGATTGAAGCATGTCTTCTCGCTTCCCCAAACGCCTGGCACAGACGGTGTTGGGCGTTGGCAGCCTTCTCTCCCAGACGGAACTCATAGATGAGGCAGGTGCGGAGGTGGTCGCGGTCAAGGTCGAACTTCTGGCTCATTCTTCGGGGTAAGGGATCGAAAATGCACTGAACCTGCACGCAAGGAGGGAGACTATTTATAGGCGAAGCGGGAAAATTATAGAAAATTCGTGAGACTTCCTAATGAGAAAAGGCGAAAATTGCAAGAACTTACCGGCTAACCCAATACTTGAATGTATATTTTATGACTAACTGGCGATGCGATCTCCAAGTTGCAATGACATTCCATCAAAAGTAGTATAGCGGGGTTGTACGCGACTATTCATTGATTATCAATTACTCTGCCCATGCGTGTAGTGAAAGGTTTGCCTTCGGGACGTTGGTATTGCACGTAACCTCGCCTATACAGTATACCTTGTAAGTCTCGTCGCAAAACAGTTTGGGGAACCCTTTGGTGCACGTTTTTGTAACCTGATTCTTATAAGGGTACAGTTGGACGATCTAGTCCACAGGGGCCATGTACCATTTAGTGTATGAGATTTCAGATGATTGTCATTGTTTTCAGCGGTAGAAGGGATTGTCGCCCTTACAAATTCAGTTATCTCACTGGCAATGCTCGGCCCACCACTTTCAACACGAATTGGAAGCTGTGCGTGCGGGAGACCACGCTTCTGAAATTCAATCACATGTAGAATCGACACCATGGGCCCCAAGAGACTTCCTCGCTCTATAAGAGGTAGGAGAGCAGTGAGTTTCAGTTGAAATACCCTATTACAGAAGTCAGGGCCGTCAAATTGATGGCGGCATCAGATTAATGGCGAAGTAAGTTAGACAAAATTCTCTTCCACTTCGGATTGCACGTAACAGCCAAGAAGAAGCTGTGCCGGCCTAATCTCGTCACAATTGACATTGCATCCTGATATTTTACCTGCATATACCTTGGGCTGTTGGGAGATAAACCCAACCAGCCTTAAAACCTCCTTGCGCCTCGATAGTGTCATGCAGTTCTTGTACAGCTGCTCTCTGCGGACCCATAGAATATTTTCTTCTTCCGCCCTAGACCACATGTCCACAAAGTACTCCTGTCCTAAACGACTGAGTTGGGCGAACCGTGGTTCAGAGAGTAAGAGAAGACGATACCATTTTTGGTTCGTGGGATTTTATCCCCATGTGGACCACTCCAGTTTGGGAACCACTCAGATGTAGCGTGTGGAAACAGCAAGGGCTATCGCAAGCATTCATATGCTGGATGAAATATACTGATGAAACTGGGCTGCTCAGAACCATGCTCCCAAAGGGCTACTTCACGAGGGTCAGAATTGGCATCCATTTGTAAAATGCCGGATATCTCAGGTGTAGTGGGGGCATCACTTTCGATGGGGCCGTGGAGCCTTCTTCTTGTTCGCTGGAACACTATGCTAGATTGTGTTGATGCGCACTGGCCTAAATGACAGAAGGATGTTATTCAGTTATTCTCCTGTAAAAAATAAGACCGGATGTTTTATACGATGTGCACGTCAAGTTTCTGCTCTATTGCAATTTTCTGCCGTTCCGCCCCATCGCCTATGTATAGGGAAATGTAAATAACATTTCCCTATAAATAGACGATGTATAGACGATGTGCCTTGAGTGGAATTTAAGTTGAATAGTGGTAAGTTTTAACCTGGATCTTAAGAAGTGACGGGCCTTGACCTGTGGCAGGATTCTGAAAACCTTCAGTAACACCGAGTGCCGTAAATGAAAAAAGATTGTAATAACATCTTGAGTTCTTGATGAAATTGGAACTGCTGTAAAAAGGAACAGTGATGTAGGAAGATGCCCGATGAAATATTTACCGCTGCCACAACATCACTATTTTCTATTTCCTTCTTCATGGAATAATCGAGCACCACAAGTTGGGCATGCTTTGATTTCTGGTTGCTCTAGGCCAGGGCTTCCCAACCTTTTTCACGCGCGACCCCAAAAATCACGATTATGCCATTCAGGGCCACGAGCATTGATCGAACAGGCCATCTGTGCACTAAAATCGCAAAGAAAAACATTACTTGGCATTTCTTTGCTGGTTCGCAACTTCAAATATGATCTTGGCGACACCAAATGGGGTCGCGACCCTTGGGTTGGGAAGCCCTGCTCTAGGCTCTTGTATTTCAAGTGTAATGGCTTGACGGTATGAAAATCATTTTGCGAAGTCCTGGCAATACAGTTGCTTTTACTGAACTGTCGGACTTGCAGAAGCAACGATTTTTCAGGCTTTTTTCTGTGTTGCTCAGAATCACTGGCTTGGTATCGTGCCTTGCTTTCTCTGTATTGTTCTCCAGGTGCGAGTGATGTGATGAGGCGCCTATGAAAAATTATTTCGAAGTCTACCTCTACGACTCCCAGTTGATGTTTGTGATACGTTCTGTGTTGGAAGGGGTCTGTTAGTCATCATCATTTCCACCAGATGGTGTCTTATTGATATTGTTTCCATAGAATTTCCCTGACGGTTCTCATCAAGGAGACATTGCTCCCTGAAGGGGTCCGCACCAAGTGCGACGGATGTTGCAAAGGCAATGGCAAACACTCCGCATGTTGTTAAGTCTGGCTGGCGCTGCACGATATGCCATCGGTAGCGAGTGTGGGTATGGACGTTGCAGAATGTAGTATTGGGGAGGAAGTAATTGCAACACCAAGCTGTCATACACATTGATGTTCTTGCTGTCCTAGTAAATGCAAGTCCAATGACCTACTTTGCTTCTGCCAATGCCCCATGTAAAGGAATTGTAAATGATTTTCATGCTCATCCACACTGGTAGTAGCTTGGTTTTTGATCAAATAAAACTTCTTCAGGACAAAAATATGTGTGGGCAGCCAGGAAATTTCTGAATTTATTCATATGTTCATCATGAATACATTGCTTTGGATCGGTTGTGTGCTGAATTTTGGCGGGTGTGAGAGATGGTGCTACTGGGCGTACATGAGACCTTTCTTCAAAATTCCCAGGTTCACTGTCAACCTGAGCGGCCAATCGTGAATTAGTCATTGGCCTATGCAATTCAACAGCTATAGGTCTTCCCTCCCGCTTTCTTGAAGGAAAAAATTGCATGAGTGCCGTGATAGCCTACGCGTTCATCTACAGGTTGCGCCAAGGTCTGCAAAATCAGTCCCCCCCGGAAATGTACCCCCATGGCATGTACCCCAAAGTCGAAGTTGTCCTGTAGTCGACAACCCAACAGCTATCCCTGTTCCCCTATCATTGAAGAAATCAGGAGTGGTGTTGGCCTAAGCATCCACCCATGGGATAAAACTACGGCAACGAAAATTGTTCCCCCCCACCCCCTAAATGTGCCCTAAGGGCATTTACCTCCAAAGTTGGAATTGTTCTAGTCAGCAATCTAACAGCTACTCGTGCACCAAGTTTCAGCCTCTCATAATTTCTAGAACGAGGTTAGAATTAGCGTCAGTCACTCACACGATAGTCTATATATACCTAGAATATTAGATACGTTTATATTATTCATTTCCCGAAAATTTCATGAATAGACTACGTCTGAAGACGGTTTCATATGGTACTTGAGCACTTCATTATTATTTGCTCCATTCACCCGAATGTTATCCTGAGCATTAAATAAATTCCGGAAAAAGACGGACCACGAAGGGGCACGACCTTATTCTTAAGATCTATATTTACTCTCCGAAATGGATGTCCTTATTCATACATTCCTAGACATTGGATCTATCGAAAACTTTCGGCAATGAGTACGAATTATGAGCATTCAGATTCTAATCGGATACTTGGTTATTCCCCATTGGGTAATTCGGTAATTCATTAAGTGCTGAAATGCTCCACTATCTCAACATCCACCAACTCAATCGAGTGAATCACTTATATTTTACAATACTATTCATTAATGCTTACCTATATCAAGTAGATTGAATGAAGGTACTTTTCACTCAGGTTCTTCTGCTACCAATTCCCATGTATAAATGGGTCCAATAATTCATTGCCCTTTTATCTTAGATGGAGGAGTAATGCAGCCCGATTACGAAAAATGTCGGATTACGGAGATGGGGAAGGAATACTACGGTGAAGAGAACACGACAGAAACAGGGAAGGATTGCGAAATCTGGCCCAATGAGATGGACGACGATTTTCCAATATCACTTTTTTCCCACCTACCATTCCAAGATCGCCAGCCATTTGGACCGACTCAGAAGATCCGGAAATTTTTTTTCCGATGGACGGAGTTAGTAGAACCAAACAAACAAATCTCAGAAGAAAATAACTACTGCCGGAATTATGGTTCTATGGAGCGACCCTGGTGCCTCGTTTCCATGGCGAACTTTACCTGGGAGTACTGTGACATCCCGCTCTGCTATGGTCCCAAAGGTCTGAATTCCTTTTTGTCGTGACCTTCTAAAATCGGGTTCTTAGAACTCCGAATCAGCAATGAATTATCCCTGAGTTAATGAACGGTTTTCATAAACCTTAATATGTTCAGGTTTTATGCCAGGGTTATATATTTCCTTTTAATTTTCAGTGTCGTTTTCCGATTCTTCCCTAATTCAGTCCATCTCTGTGGGATTTGATCTTCAAAACTTCGAAGTTGAAGAAAATTAAGTAATTCGACTTCAACAAATCATGAATTTTACTTTCAATTTCGCATATTCCATTTCTTGCATTACTGATTTCTCTCAATATTTTAAGAGTAAGTATTGTAATTTTCAGTAAGTATTGCCTCCTTATTCAAACTGGAGGACCGATGGTTGAACAAAGCGTGCTCAATCCTGACTGGTAGCAAGGCCGGTCGACAAATGTTAGTTTGTGTGTGTGTGTGTGAGCTCTACAGGCCAAATGCTTCGAGATATGATCTTGAGGTTTCAACAGAACTTTTCCTTATCTTCCGAGAATGACCTTTCGTTATCAAACTTGCAATTCGGCCTCACGAAAGAGAGAGGAAGGGAACTTGTTAATTGCCAATTTCTTTCCGCATTTTGCACACTTCCATTTTCCATTAAAGTTTGATATTGCTCATACGAGGATGGGGAACTTCGACCGAATTCTGGAGGAAAATTTCAGGGAACAATCATGGGATGTTTTTTCCATTCGTAAGAAACAGCAAGCAAACTTTGCCCGTTCATTCGCCGAAAATGACATCTAAAAATGGATATAAATGCAAATTTCAAATGACAGTGATTTTCGTAACCTAGAATCGCCCTGCAAAAGGAACCCTTTTTTTTTTTTTAGCAGGAACCTGACTATGAAGCATTTTAGAGTTTAAAAAAATGCCATGAAGCAAACATCCCGCCTCACTCACCATCTTCTGCCGTGTTGTAGTGACTGGTCGTGAATCAATTCTGGTTATGTGTGCTTGCTTCCTACCTGGTGTACTTCTCTGGCCTAAAAAAAAAACTAAATCCAGGTTTAGTTATTAGTAATAAATTAGGCAGAATGCCTGGAATGTGCATTTTCAACTTCAGTGATCGTCACACAACAAATTTCCCTCCGTTCCTGTTCCTATGCATCTGTGAGCAATTGGGGCATTAATCTAACACAAATATTCATCATTCAGAGGTAGAGACGGTGAATGTTCTCAAATGCCCGTTGAGATGGCCTTACTCTTTGCAGCATCATGCAACTAAACGCATGCATCCTCTTCAACTGTGACTTTGAGAAGAGAGTACAGTTCCTTCGGATTATACAGTAGGTAACCTATCAAATACATTGAAATACGGTAGCTTTCCAGGCTCTCATTCTTTTTCCGGAGCGAATAGCCTATCGGGAGCTATTCATTATCTCAGGAAAAGAGTCCAAACATATGCTCAAGAAATCTCAACTAAAAGACCTCGGTATACCTTCAAGGTGAATGCAAAGTATCATGTCTGCACATATCATCATGTCAAACGTACCGTTGCTCTATAGTAGCAGAGCTTACTAGGTGAAACTAGGTCCAAAAATATGTTCATTCCATATGAGAGGAGATATGGAAAGAAAGGGAAAATTATATGAAATTAATACATGCATTAAAAAAAATCAAATTACTAGTATTTTCCTGTACAGACAATAATTACAGAAAGCAGGTAGATAAGGCAATACATTTGGAATGCCCTAATGCACATTCAATGTCGTTCTTTCATTCACCGGATAGCTAAATTGTACAGGAAAGACACTCTCTATCCAATTGATTAAGCCCTTCGCTGGTTCTCTGCATAGATCCTGCAGAATGCAAACAAACGGAATCTGGACGAGAGTACTTAGGGTTGAAGAACGTGACACGGTCGGGGAAGAAGTGCCAGCCCTGGCTGAGCCAAACGCCAAACCAACATATGACCATCCTCCACCTGCCGGTATTCCCAGATTCTGGCATGGACAGTCGTCACAACTACTGTCGAAACCCCGATCTCGAAAAGGAGGGACCTTGGTGTTACAATGGAGAGGGTACCAATCCTGCATGGGAATATTGCGACATTGAGTTTTGCAAGGGGATGAATTGAAATGACTTACTTCTGAATGTGGGAATTGTTTGTTTGTCGGGAAGAATCGTGTTTCCTGCACGCTATTACTACTATATTCAGCAACCCTTTCTCCCCCACACTATTTCTCTGCTTCTCTTGGTTTTTCTCATACTAGCAATATTGGGAACGCTCCTCTCTTTTCCAATTTGTTGCGTGGCCTTGCATTTTCAGGAAATATTGACATTTTGGCCTAACATGCCGGGTATCGTCACTTAAATTTTCCTCGATGAAATAGGGTTCCACACGTCTATACTTTAAGTCATTAAAATGATTATTACCCGTGATTATATAACCATGTGCACACTATAATATTAAAGACAAAAACCAGAAAAGAACTAACGATTAATCTCTGAACCACCGTCCAAGCCAAGTTATTTTAATAGATGTGCATGTGCTGTGCTCCTAATGATTTAAAGTTTGACCCATCTCGTCTCTGCATTGGCCATTTCCGCCATTTATTGTCTCACACCTTTTCCTTTGATGATTTCATGAACGTTGTCTATGTGCATACCCAGAAGAAACACATTAGATAGGCTTATCAAAAGTTCCAGGAACAGACTTCAATTGTGCACAATTACACAACGTACAAAGTACAGGATGCGCCAATATTCATACTACTTTCAACTCTTCTATTCATGTAGGCCTGAAAACATGAAAGAAGATATGTATTGTCCCTCTATGCGAGTTTCTCTTTGGTGGTCTACCATTTCTGTTTTAACATGAATCCTTTTCTGCCTAAATATGGTTAGAGGTTAAAAAAATAGCATGACTAACCATGAGGTAGAATTGCTCGAAGATAAAAATATAACCCATACAACTCTGACCGTAACAAAACGGATTTCTGTATGCGATGTCTGCTTGATGCACGTGCTCATGAACGAAATCGAAAGACCTGAATCAGTTAATGTTCGTCCTTAAAAGGAGCGAAACCATGTCCTTTAAACGCAATCGACTGACAGATTCAAAGAATCCATGTTGCCATCAATAGGAACGGCGAAACATCGAACATATTTTGTCAATAGTTATGGTGAGCACTTGTGTCTTGTTGAGATTCAATTGATTCCAAGGGAATTAGTTAGTACAATAAATATAATACTTTGATTTGGTGTGAATGTGTGTCCCACCATGTTTGTATAGAGTTTATGTTTAAGATTGGAAGAAAACTTTACAGGATCTTTCTGAGTACGTCCACTGTGACTACAGGCAACCAATCAGTACCACGGCAGCACCATGGGATTTCTAACCACTCAAGGGTGACGTTTTTCCAACATCCCAAACAGCATGTTCATGTTAATTTTACGTAAAATGAATGTACATTTTTTCTCCATTTTATATCATTTTTACGCAAACCATTGTCAAGATAATGTCAGCATGTTTGCAGAAATGTCACCTCTGTGATACGTAAACGTTAATATAAAATTAATGTCAATTTGATGTAAGATTGACATGCCCGTTTGCATTCCAAACAGCATGTTTACATTCATTTTACGTAATATTCATGTTAATTTACCCCTAGCATTCATGTGCATATAACGAGCCAAACAGTACCTTCGAAGAGAATTGATACACTTTATCTCCCATTCTTATCCATACTTCAGAACTCTAGGGTGGTTGGACGAGTACACGAATACTCATCCTCACCAGGACTTAAGAGTACCAAAATGACCTACTGTTTCCTCCTCCTGCACCGGAACCTCGGGAGAAGGGACGTTCAGAGGAGCTCTCTTCCATTTTGGATAGAGATGATGTAGTACTTTCATTGTCATTCTACTCTTCCCTAATCCTGTGCACTAATGTAATAAAAGGCTTAACTTCAGCATTTAATGATTCCCTTAGTCATATTATAAATGTATATATAATAATTTCATGTTTTCCATATATATATTCATGGATTGCATAATAAAAAGTGGAAGGATTGTAAGAAAACCTGAAAATATATCAGGAAAGCCAGTACTTAATATCAATTTTAGGGTGCAGGGAACAAGGGTTCCATCTAGTGAGGAATCTTGGTATTGCAACTGCGGGATGGTCAGCTAAAGTTTTATATGGAAAGTGTGATGTTAACTTTGCATAAACTTGATATCATGTACTTCACGTCAGACGTCCAGTTTACGTAAAATACACATACACTTTGGTGACGTAAATATGAGAACGTACATTTTACGTAAACGTGATGTCATTTTCATGGCAATCGCAATAAATTTACATTGTTGGCAAAAAAATTGATATATTGTTTACGTAAACGTGCTGCTTGGGATCCTCCATATTTCCAGAATGACGTGCCTCATGAAAGTCTTCCGCTTCAACGAAACAAACGTTCTACATTCAGCTGGGACGAATGCGTTGATGCAGTTTGCCAATCATGGGTTACGACCAGTGTTCCAAGCTATTTACGAAAGTTGGGAGGAGTGTATCGCGAGTCAAGGTTACTACTTCCAAAGGGATCAAACTGAAACCTTTATTCTGTACATAGTTTGGTCATATGAAGACCGTTCTAGGAAATATTTGCCACAAGAGGCATGACCTATGCTTAACTTTGAATAACGAGGATATTCATCGTTATTCTGGCGACTGCCGAATGAAACTCTACTTGCAACTACAATGCAGTTTCACGTTGTTTATTGCCCCCATTTTGTTTGAATTGAGCCTCTACCTGTCCAGCGTGGCGTAAGCGACAAGTATCACATCGAAGAATCAAGGGCAACCAAGTGTTTCAAACAAAGTCGTGCCTTCGGGTATCAATCAATTCCATGATGCGTTGATTCACTTCATTCACGTTTCATGGTTTTGTGGCCTCTGTCTCGTCCGTATCCCAACGCGAAGTCCGTGTGTGTGAGGTCTAGTGAGCTTGGAGGTCATGGAATCGGCCAACTTCGTCCATACTAGCTGCCAGAATCGTCTTGCTAGGATGCCATTCTTTGCAGGAGTGAATCGTATGTGAGTGCCAGCCGGTACTGTCGGATGATACTTCGCGTTAAGATCTGAACCAGAACGAACTGCGTCTTCACGGAGGACGAAACGCCAGAAAAAATTATTGCCCATAATGGCAACACATATTGAAATTCTTGTGCTTGAACGCTCCTGTTCATGTGATATATGCGGATATTCTGTACCTCAGACAATACAGTCATGCTGGCTGAACTCGTTGCATATGATAAGGTTGCATTTTGAGTGTATTCGGCATTACTCGATGGTCTTTGAGTCTGATACGGGAAATTTTAAGTTCGAACAAAGCACGTCTGATAGATTTTGGCCGACTGCGTGCCATAGTGGCCTCAATTCCTTCCACATGTTTTATATTTGTTGTGGGCTAACCATTATATGTTTCAACATCAATGGAAGCCCTATCAACGATAATTTGAAATGATGTTCGGGAATATCCACGTTGACAGGCACATAATCTTCTCGATCGGCGACAAATATCATGGAGATTTCATCTGCGCTAGTGGGAGCGTTATGTTGCTTTCTGTCATCGCAACGCCAGCGTCTGAACAGTAGCCTGACGTCGCGTGTTTGCCCGCCATTCAACTTCACACGGACTTTCTCGTCATGTGGCGGTTTTCTCAGTATTTTTTTCTGTTCAGCGTGGGACCTATCCGACGCAACACTCGATCCATGGTTAGTATCGCTTCTCGAAGACAGTGTGTATTCGACGGATGTTGCATACGCATCTCAACCGCTTCATCCGCATCGTAGACATAGAGTTGAGCATACGCTGGTTGCTAATTTTTATTTAGCGGAGGAACATCATAATTTGATGGGGACGCGACAGCGAAACAATAAGAAATGCGGCTTAAAGAGCCATTAAGGCTTAACTTAAGGTTGTAACTACGGAGGGAAAAGGGAGAAAGTGTCTTTTGAAATAGAGTCATCGCTTAGTTAACCTCACAATAAAAAGAAGCCGCAGCATTTCAACCAGAACCACAATTGTTATTATCAAACGTCAATAGAAAGGGTGAGAAAGAAGGGGGGGGGGAATTGACGGGCCTGTAGAAGAGCCTAATTGAGACGAGGAATGGCAGCGGAAGAGTCAGAGAAGAAGAGTTATTTTATGTTACATCGCCATCGGCTATAGTCTGCAGGTAACAAGTCCNAGGCGTCGAGAGGAAGTCGAGCAGACTGGGTAGAGACAGCCAAAGTAGAGAGAGAGACCCGCAGTCTGGGGGAAGTCATGTTATGCCCTGCTGCAGGCGGGGCAAGGAGGAGGAAATAGTCAAGGGCGTGAGCCCTAGCATGGGTTGGGTACATGATCCTATCACAAAAAGATTGTAGGTTGGTCGTAGCCAGGTGATACATCATGACATGATGACATCGGGCGACATGAAATCGACGTGGAGTCAAGGAGATTTGGGCGATCCTGGGATTCCGCCTCGAGTGTGAGCGTATTCTTGCGACCGTCGTTTCCGTAACGGAGTTTCATCGGCCAGTTCTTATCGTTCAAAGCAGGGCTGTCCAAATCCCCGGGTTGCCGACAATTCCTAAGGAGAGGAATCGGCAACTGCTCTTGAAATGCTCAATATAGACTTCATTTTCACAAATTCGCTCAACAGTGGTATATTCGTGACAACGGTGCCATCCACGTTCAAGTATTTGTTTGGTCTCCACTACAGCAGAGACTCCACGTAATACTTCTACGTTTCTCTCGTCTGGAGCTAACTTCGGAAAAAAAAAGTCTCGCATCTCTCTCCGAGGACGAGATGGTACCATCGCCGCCAATCCCAACCCTCATGCGAAAAACGACCGGTTCCGTGAACGGCGTCTCCACGTTGAAGTTGAGTTCCTTCACGACGCCCCACTGACCACTGGCCGTAATTTCGTACATATGGCCAATCTTCTGAAAATGCACCCTCAGAAAATCTAACTTTCGCACCTGCCGGCTTGTTTTTTATTTACTGTCTTTTTTGCAGCTGCCTTGGCACGCTCCCGCGTCCACTCAGTTTAAGGAATTAAAATAACAGTGTAGCAACACTGATGCCGAAAAGATCGAGAGCTATGCCCACCCTTTTGCCCCTAACGCAATAGCTGCACTTGGAGGTGAGGTTGTAATTGGAGAGTGCGTCGATCTTGAGGTCCTTGGTCCATGACCGTGGGGTCCCCTTTCGCTTCGAATAGACCCTTCCCGATGTCCTCGTATTTCGACCGTCACCTCCGATTTCATTCTCTTCAATTCATTAACTTCAGATCCGAGTCCATCCCATCCTTGTTTCAACGACGTGTGCCAGATCCAACTGACCAATAGACCTTATTCTTGAGATCCCTAGCGCTGAAGGGCGAGGTGCAGTAGAAAGTCTGTTCTCTGTCTCACACGTTGATCGCCATATCCAGGAACGCGACTGCATTTGAATTTCGAGCCTCACGCTGGACTCCCCGTACAGAAACTCCCTGGACAGCTTCCCCGACACTCCTCCCGCGTCCCTCTCCCCCAGAAACGTGACGGTAGACCGACGCATTGCCCAGACTCAGACCTCCATTCCAGTCCTCCAGAGGACGCAGGCATGTCGCACCTGATCGACGCCTCCCACTCCTTGATCGGCAGCCTCAGGTCGGCATCCACCACGATCCTCTTCTCGTCTCCCTCATCCACATGAGGGAGATCCACATGAGGATCCGATTTATATCCGTGCTGAGGGACCTCCCCTCATCGGCCCTTGTGCTTCCAGTCCCAGGTCCCCTTCATCCGTCGCCTCCATCGCGGCAGGTTCAGAGACCAGTCCCCATTCGCGTATCTGATCAGTCGACCTCAAATCTCTCACAACGAAGCTACGATAGCAGCTAGTCTCTATATGTATATCTTACCCGGTTCCCCTCATGATGACTTTGGTGTCTGCGTCGATGTGCTCGTCGACGAACACCTTCATCTTTCTATCCTCGACTTCCTTCCGGATCTTGAGCTTGTGAAGGAGGTGGACCTTGTTTCGACTGTATGCGTCAAGTTTGCCTTAATCACCTTCTCTCTTTCCGATATCTTCCGCAACAGTACCAGGCTGGAAAGCGGGCATTTCTCCCGATCGAGCCCAGGAACCCTCGCGCACGTATTCTGAGACCGTTTCGTACCTAATGGGGTGAAGCCTGGAGCCCGATACGAGTTCGGCTGTGAAGAGGACCTTGTACTTCTTGCCGGTCCCCCTCAGTAATCGAGTTTTCAGCGTGTATTGCGGACCTGGATCAAATTGCAATTCTGATATACAGGTGGACTCTCCCTTGTATTTCTTCTCCAATTATTCGCGGAACTGAATCATTTCATTGCCATATTTAAGCTGTGAAAGAGAGAAAGATATAGGCATTATGTCCGTCAAACGCTTTTTGCATGTTTCATCTAAGATACAAATCGTTGGGATTTCGATGTGTCTATTCCATGACTTACAGGTGGATGTTGAGTTTTTCTCGGGTTCCATTCCTGAAGACGAGGGAAATATGGAAGTTTTTTCCTGGCCCGAGGTCCACGTTCAAGAAATGCTTCAAGAGCCGAGAGTCATAGTAGATAGTGTGATTCACTCCCCATTCGTTTATTCCTGGGCTGAAAGACACTGGAGAAGAAGAAAGAACTTCATCGAACGATCCGTAAACGAAGACGAACATATTCGCGTTTCCCTACTCAGTTTGAAGTCTGAGCCAGTCGAGCCTTTGTAGGCAATCCGTGGAGAGAGGGAAAACTTCCGATTCTTTCCATCTAATATGCAGGGTGGGCCAAAAAATTCCGCCCCAATTTTTAATTGCACATAACTCAAAAACTATTGAAGCCACAGGCTCGAAAAACACAGAAAAATTAAAGCTTGTTCCTTCCTCTTTAAAATAGTCTATTGGTTCATTGTAATACGTGCCATGGCATGGCCGCCACGGCCATTTGAATCAACCATGACCGAAAAAAAAGTTGCAAGGTGTTGCTACTGCTATAGGCGCCTTTGTTTCTGCCCTGATGTGAAGAGGGGAAGACACAGTTCATTGGCTGGCTACTTTTTCACCCTCCCCAGTCATCTCTTCCTAATACCGCATCATTTTTATGCTGAAACGTGCATGAACAGCCGACCAGCACTCCAAGCTTTCAGCAGAGAAGCTTAGCTCACTTCACATTGCGATCCTGCAGCAACGATGTTTGCTCTCTCTTCCACGAGAAATTGCCGTGTGCATGCTTCATCTGAGCGTCACTTTTGACTTTTTAATTTTTTTTATTTTCTTCCTCACGGCCAAAAATGACAAGTGTCCACCGCGGGTTATCAGAAAGTGATAAGCATCTCATCTGTGCACTTCGTAAGGAAAAGAAACATTCTTTGAACCAAATTCTGAAGGAGTTTCCTGATCGGCAGTGGAAGAAATCGACTGTTCGAGACTTACTGAGAAAGCTCCAAGAAACAGGAAGCATTGAGCGTCGCCCTGGATCAGGTCGTCCAAGAACTGTTCAAAAATAAAAATAAGAAATGATAAAAATGGCATAAAAATGATACGGTATTAGGAAGAGATGACTGGGGAGGGTGAAAAAGTAGCCAGCCATTGAACTGTGTCTTCCCCTCTTCACAGCAGGACAGAAACAAAGGCGCCTGTAGCAGTAGCAACACCTTGCAACTTTTTTTTTTGCACTTCGTAAGGAAAAGAAACATTCCTTGAACCAAATTCTGAAGGAGTTTCCTGATCGGCAGTGGAAGAAATCGACTGTTCGAGACTTCCTGAGAAAGCTCCAAGAAACAGGAAGCATTGAGCGTGGAGCGCCATGGATCAGGTCGTCCAAGAACTGTTCGAACAGCAGAAAACATCGAAAGCGTCGAAAAACTGATTCTGAGTCAAGAAGGAAAGCCTGGAACAAGCAAAAGTGTGCGCGAAGTGTCAAAGCAGACTGGGATAAAGCGTTCGTCTGTTTGGCGGATAGTGAAGGATGACCTGAAACTGAAGGTTTTTTCAGCGGGTTTCTCTCCATGCGCTCTCATCGCCAGTGAAGCAGAAACGCCATGAACGATGCAACAAACTATTGAGCCGGCTCCGTAGCAACAAAGCTGTGCAGAAAATCTGGTTTTCCGACGAGAAGAATTTCACTGTTGAAACGCCAAGGAACACGCAGAATGACCGAGTTCGTACTACAGGGAGAAAAAAGGACGTTGATCCAGCCCGACTTCTGTGTGAACGGAAGCACTTTTCCCAGTAGGTCATGATTTCACTTACGGCCTCTTCGTCAGGGAAAACTTCGATCATCTTCATTGCTCGCGGGGTTAAAATCAATGCCAAGAGCTACTGCGATGAGGTTTTGACTCCCATGCTGGTTGAAATCAAGGAGAAGTGCCCAACATTTGTCTTCCAGCAAGATGGAGCTCCAGCGCACACTGCCAAGGAGACCATGGCCTTTCTCAAGAGGAATTGCCCTACCTTCATTGAGCCTGAGAACTGGCCACCATGCAGCCCAGATTTGAACCCGGTCGATTACTTTATCTGGTCTGCTTTGGAACAGAAAGTTTATCGAGGTGAAAAAATTTGCGACGTTGAACACCTGAAAGAGAGGATTTGTGCAGCCTGGGAGGAGCTTCCCCAGGCTTGGATTTCAAAAGCCATTTCCAAATGGCGCAAGCGATTGAGTGCCTCTAGTGGGTGAAAATGGTGGCCACATTGAACACTTTATCGAAAAGTAAAATTTGAGGTCAGTTCCTACTGCAGAAAAATGCATTTTTGTTTCTTATTTCCTCAATTTACCTTTTTTTTAGTCATGGTTGATTCAAATGGCCATGGCGGCCATGCCATGGCACGTATTACAATGAACTTATAGATTATTTTAAAGAGGAAGGAACAAGCTTTAATTTGCTGTTTTTTTTCGAGCCTGTGGCTTCAATAGTTTTTGAGTTATGTGCAATTAAAAATTGGGGCGGAATTTTTTGGCCCACCCGAGCCAAACCGTAATAACCGCTCTCAAGAGGCGCAAGAAGAAAAAGAATTTCTAACATTCACATTTCCAGACCTTATTAGGGGGACAAGGGTCCTTCTCAGATAAGATAGGCCATTACTTGAGTCCGTAGGGAGGTTTGCCAGACCATCCGCATTTTTTTTTTATTCGAATCGGGGGCAGAAAGACAAAGGTGGGAAGAAAAGTCCGTCATGTGTCGCAGACTCGTAAAAATAAAGGAGTGATTCACGGTC
This sequence comes from Darwinula stevensoni, assembly GCA_905338385.1. Taxonomy (NCBI): domain Eukaryota; kingdom Metazoa; phylum Arthropoda; class Ostracoda; order Podocopida; family Darwinulidae; genus Darwinula; species Darwinula stevensoni. Next base: position 31,739 of record CAJPEV010001717.1, on the reverse strand, counting down.
CCCGACCTGCAGGGAAGGGGGCCTGGGATAGGGAAAAAAAGGACGAGAAGTTTGTCCTTATTTGGTGAGGGTTTTTATAGGCGAGGGGTTCATAAAAACCGGACTCTGTCAGCATCTCCATCATTCAGACAAGTACTGCGTTTATATGCGTCCCCCGGGTACTTTTGCCTCCGACTTTTATACGGCCCTCAAGAACCACTCCTAGGTCTCTTATATGACCCTCGCGAGTTTTCCTTTCTTTTTTTTCCAAATACTTTTTTCCCACAGAAGCCGTTGGATACTCCTTGATAAAAATGAAAGAGATTCTTATCTCCTTGGTGAGGGGAAAAATCCTGGAAGCTTTTCACATTTTCCGCCTAAAAAGGGTTACTGGAGAATGTGGCATGATTTTTCATCGTCAAAGGGGTGAACAATATGAGGGATGAGAGGGCTCGTGCAGACTCGGAAATGAACTCTTTCTTGCACCATTCTCCCCTCGACGAGCTTTTATTAATAGCAGCTTTTCAACGCCCTGGGGAAAGGGTTTTTTTTTTTTCCTTTTGGAAGGGGTGAAAAAAAAGGGAAGCTAACCCTTTTGCGTCGTGTGGCTTTTTCTTTCAATGGACCGGAACGGCGATGAAGAGAACCTCATCTAAAACGGTATACTCATCCATAGACCTCTTATTTAGCACGGTGTCCCCGGGGAATAAAAAAAAGCTTGTCGTTGCCTAAAAGCACGAGAGGAGGAGCTTTATTCCGGTGGAAATGGTTTACTGGGATTGTCAGAAATGAACTGGAATCGGATTAGCAAATGAAAAAAATATCAAGGCTCAAGTTCAACCAGCATTTAATTGTACAACAGTAGTCGTTCAGATGCTCTTTATTTTTTTTTAACTGGGGATATTATCCCTTTATAAGGTAAATCAAATTAATTGGAGCCTGAACTCATTTGAGAGCCCAGCTGTTGAGATACATATATAGCGGCTTCATCCTCTTAATCCCCTCCCCTTGAGTTCGGATAACTCCTCCAGCGAACTTGGAGGTTCAAGGTTTGAGGCTCCAAGGAGGCGTCAAGAGGCAGTCTCCCTTATTAATCCTTCGAATCGAGGCAGCATCTTTCCTTTTATAGGTATCAACGGATTTTTTTCTTTCGCAATTGGTTTAATCCCCTAGAACAAAGACCTATTTACGTCTCATGTAAAATCGATCGGCTGATTAAAACACCAGTTTGGCTCAGGCTTGGAATCAATCACGTATACCTTTACGGCAGGAAAGGACGCGATTCGACTAGATTACCGGTATCTCTAATTGGGACTGTGTCTCTTATTATGCATGACAAAGGGTGATAGGTCATCAATCCAGTAAATATATAACGAGCACGGGAGACCCCAGGCGTTGAAAGCCGGATTTCCTCGAAAATAATGACCATTCATTAGGGATCTCGATGTCTTCTCGAACATGTGGCTTCGAGATGGATTTTCTGGGCAGGACATAAGAGGACTGAGAGTCAAGCTTGAATCTCCGATCAACCTGATTCGAGGAAACCACGTGAACAGTTAATCATTTCAATTGCAAAGATGAGAAGAGAAAAAGAACGGAACAGGGGGAGTATGGAGTGAAGATCAAAAAGAACAACTTTTGATCAGTGATTTTCTATTTAAAAAAATAATTAAATTGACGCATCGGAGAAACATGGCACATTATAGAGACATTTTTATGGTGAAATGTCTCTTATTCTAACCTGACCTGCCATACCGTTGCTGCGATGCTGAAGAGACGTGCGTCCAGAAGCTTATAATCGAGTCCACTGAGAAAATGCTGGAGATAATCCCAAGCAATGCGACATTTGCGAGGGCTGTGCCTTGATAATCATGATGATACTTGAGGACTCTGAAACGTAAGAATAGCCTATGAGGCGTGAAGCATAAATCATTTGCGAAACGATTTCACTCAAGATCTTCAACTGTGGGAAAGGCTCCTTTCACTGAAGCATTCAACAGGAGATTATGGAGCATTCCCGAAAAGCGATTCATACTCGAATCTCCCTTTCATCTCATGCAGGCGTCCCTAAACATATGCAAGAGAAAGAAGTGGAAATCGTACTCGTGGCATCGAAATTCAAATGTGACTTGAAGTGATCATGTTCGTAATGTACTCATCCTTGAACGTATCCAAGTATATGTTTAAAACAGAAGGCATTCCTAAATCGGTCCACATTCACATCATCGTCACGTGAGGAAAAGTGAGGTCCCAGTAAGACCCACTTCGCAGGGATACCACAGTCTACTTTTGAATGCTTCAGTGAAAAGAACTTTTTTCTCAGTGAAATATTGAGTGCATCCTATTCACAAATATTCTATGCTTCACGCTAGATAGCCGATTCCCACGCCTAGAAAGAAGTCCTTTCCCATTATTTTTAGAGACGCGATGCTACAAAATTCTTACTCGAACTTGTGTGTGATGTACTCGTGTGGTACTTTCATTCTGTTGTCATTAGTTTAGACCCCAAAGGGCCTACCACCGTTTTGAAATGAGTTTGTCCCTGACTCATTCCATGAAACCAGTTCGATAGTTTTTGCCTGTCTGTGGGTCCGCGTCTATCATAAGTCAGTCTGTGTATTAGATATTGGCTACTTCTTGTACTTTCGGCACTAGATAAGTACCTGAGTCACCAAGAAGATGCAGCAAGCCATCGTAATGACTCTAACGGTGTTTTGGACGGTCTCGAATAATTTCAGAGCCTCTTTTTTTGTTAAGCACTTTCAGTACCTCATCAGTACGCTAGCTCCATAATTAAAAAGAAAAGCAATCCATAAGAGCGAGACGAGTCCAACGGTTCTTAAGTTGTCGGTGCAGTAGTTTCTGTTCCAGATTGATCTGTATCTTCGGTCGCCTGAAGAACATTCTTTGGATCAACAAGCGACGCTTTTCCGTATTTTCAGAATTGCTGTAAGTTGAAACGAGTTAAATTTTGTATACTTGGAGACCTTGGCAAAAGGAGGTAGAGCACCGATTTCGTGCATGAGCGTCAAAGTGAGTTACGGGGATGGGAAATTGCATTGAAAAGGGCCATTCTGCACTTCGATTATGGCCAACCTCCGTGCTGTCATGATTCCATTCATCCAAAATGTAAGATAAATTGCCTACCTCTGTCAATGATAGCCAGTCAAAGCTATGAGAAAAATGCGGCCGGAATTGCATAATTGAAGATTTTCTGGGGAACTGGAGGACGATGAGAAAAAAGACTATCGTTGGTCCACTAAAAATGCATTACAAGCATGGTGACAGAAGGATGAGAAGGATTTTCGGTCGACAGTTGTGTCTAATGGACGCAATTTCTCACCGACTGATATTTCCCTGCCCCATACATGGAGATAAATGCGGGAAGGGAAACATTGACGGGATGAAGCTGCAATGACCTGGCAACCCCAGTTGCCGAATATCTACCCATCCTTTTGTCCTTTTAACTGTCTTGTGATTTATTCCGCTCCACATGTCCCTCTTTTTCCTCCCCAAATTTCCGCTATGGGCCTCTATGGAGGGGAAGAGAAAGTGGAAAATCCATCAGTTCCGGGCTTCAATCTGGAATCCCAGGGGATTGACCGGGTTTTCCCGTCCATTTTATCTCTCTTCTCTGACATTTGATCGGGCCAATTTTCCTCTCCGTCTGCTCACTCTCACTCTCACTGTCCAAGACTCCCCGCTATAAAGACGCGTGACGGGTGAAAGAAAAGAGGAGCAGAGACTCCACAAATCACGGGTCCTTTTAAACCGAAAGAGGGAGATTCTTGAGGCTTCATTCTTAGAATTCCATCGTGGGAACGAAGGAGGAGCATACAAAAGGACGCATCGGGGGCTGACGTGACTTCGTCAATAGAAATCAAAGCCTTTTCTCCCCGACCGTGTCATTCCCCCCTTTATATTTCCCTCCACGGCCCTTCCCTCTTTTTTGTGAAAAGAAAGAATAAGAAAAAAAGTTGTAACTCGTCCACGAACTTCATCTTCTTCACATGCGACGTACCTGAAGTCCTCTCGTACTTCTCTTTCTTTTCTTTTTTAAAATCAGACTTGTGGCTACAGCATATAATAGCAAATAAATAGGCTCCCTTCGTTGGAACTGCGAGTGTAAATGCAGGGGGACAGGTGAGAGACGTTGGCGTGAATTATGACTTCTTTTTCAACCATTATTTGGGGAAGAAAGTGACAAAAAAAGAGAGAGAGAAGGTGGAGGTCCTGAAAAATGAGCATAGGGGAGAATCTTCCTCTTCAGCTGCCGTCTCTATGTGAAAGTATGACGACTTCATTCCTCACACCTGCCCTCCTACAATAACCTTCAGAAATGAACCGCATTTTTTATGGTAGCCTTCAACCGAAGCCTCTTGATGTTTCAACAGGACTGACATGTTCAGTCTTATGAATGAACATATGTGTCGCATTCAACTAGTTTTATGCAGTTGGTTATGTTGTCACAGTTCACTAAATATCCGCGGGAGAGACACGGAATCCCGTCATAGAGAATAAAATGAAATTTATATAGCATAAAACAAGAAAAAATTCTGAAAATAAAAGAAAATGCTTTGTGTCGGAAATTTCACGTCTTGGCATCTACGGAGTACCCCTTTGAGTATTTCACAGCACTTTGAACTGCTAAACCTCATAATCGCACTGATTAGTGAATGCTCAACTCAGCACTCATCCCTTGATCAATGCAGGAGGATCTAATGCATGAATACGTAATGATAGAGTGCGTATTGGAGAAATGGGAGAGGCGGTTCGCTGGTTGTATCGTGATGAAGACCAGGATAGAATGCGTGTCAGATAACTAACGGAGAAGTGGGAGCAGCAGCTGGCGACCCTTGATACACCCACGAAAGAATGAATGGAGATGACAATGCACGACTCTCTCCTATTCTAAACTCATTGTGAATCTCTTTCCCTATCGATGGAAGATAAGAGGATCCAGCTGGTAAGAGAGGAGACTCACATAGGGTCCTCATCAAGCAGGTTTTTCTTCTCTCTCGTTCTTCCTTATTCTTGTACGTATATCATAATGCAATACAGATTGTGGAGCCCGATGGGGGATGCATGCGACGCACGTGCTTCGTGTATCATTCTTAACGGATGGTCGGTTGTCTCATCAGGACCACGTTGAAGCATCTCTGGAATGACTGTTCCTCTTCATACCCTCCTTTCCTTCTTCTCAATACGCTTCCACGACATATTATTGCTAAGGACGGATTGCCGTGCCCAGATAAGCTGTGTCCCGAGAGACGAGTTTTTAGAAATGTTAATATTTCTATGATACTTTCAGTCCGCCAACGGACATCTCATCTCCAGGTGGGCGTACAATTTCTAATGGGTTATTCCAATTCTATTTTTCCAATATTAAACCATTAAAACCTATTCTTGTTTCCTTTTGCTCTAAACTTTATTTTTTTTTTCATCGCAACTTTGCATTTTTATTCAGTATACCTCTTCCACTTTATATGAATTTACTTTTAAAGTAAATGTTGACATTGGTTCATCCCTCCATATTGGAACCTTGAAAGACTGTTCGAATGAATATTTTGCTGTGGAAGTTTGTATCATGTACCCTCACGATGTGGAATTCTGTGTAAAAAGAAAAAAAAAAGGAGAGCGTGGCTGGGTGGATGGCGTTAGTCGCGTGCACGATGGGGAGCCGAGAGCGACGACATGCAGACATGAAGGAAGAGTATTGTTACTGCGCATACGATGAGAGAAATGAAAAGGAAGGAAAAAAAAGTGTCAGGAGGGGGGAATTAACTTGGATTTCGCGCCTGTCCGTTCCTGAATAAAAGACTAACGAGGAAACCTGATTGACGTCACGCCCATTGTATGTCTACGTCATCGTGGACCCTGACACTGTCAAAAAGCCTCCTCGGTCGAGACCCCCCTCCTCCCGAAAAACAAGGGAAATGGGGGAAAGTCAAGATTTTTTGTTTCTGCACGATCAGATTTTGTCGTCTGCCGGAGATAACAAGGAGATGTTGCGTGGGAAAAGAAGGTACATGGTTTAAGGATAAGGATCGAATGCAGTGTAGGACACAACACTGATAAGTTTGCGACAAATGACTCAATTCCAGATGTAGGTCGCAGGTGAGAGGGTGCACTGCTCGCATCATTTTTCAAAAAATCCACTGTGACTTATGGGTTTCCCACGCCTTCTCGACACATTCGCGCACAAAAAATCGTTCATACTGGAGGAAATTCGAATTCGGATTCCGTGATAGGGGCAGGGTGATAGGGTATTCAAAGTTGACGATGAGGAAAATGAAATTATCCCGCTGTGTTCTATATAAACAGAACCAATGTTATTCTGCGGGTCACAATCAGCTGTCATCGCGTGCTGGAGTCCCCAAAGTCCATCCAGAGTCATGAGCGTGGAAGGAGGCAGGGGGAGAGGAGTTGTTTATGAAGAAAGGGGTATTATAACATTTGACAGGGAGACATGCCCAGTAGTCGTGGAATTCTAATGTGTCCTCTCCGTCCCTTCCCCTAACCCCAACCACGACAGGTATAATGAATTAACTCTCCTCTTGTTTTTCTCTGATGCAAGCTCCCGATAATCCTTTCTCCCTGGGAAAAGAATTCTCGGACTTCTTAGTGACAGATGACGCGGGAGACAATATTTGGGAACGGAGTGGAAAGACGAACCCGATTCCAATCGGGGTCCCCTCGGTGACCATGATTCTGGGGATATTCCGAGTCTAAATTTAGACATGGCGCCGCACACGTGTCTGACAACCGGCTGGATAATGAGACTCAGGACCAGATTCCCAGAAAAAAAGGATTATAAACCCCGGGGGACATGAGCTTTTCTGGAAAACTGAACTTACTTCCCACTGCCAAGGTCACCTGTCGGATGGGGGGGAAATTATATCCTCTCACTCCGCAGGACGCAGATTAAAACCTCCAAGAATTAAAACAAATGCCTAAGCAATTTCGGAACTTTCGAACGTTTTGTGTAATATACATATTTTTATTTGGTGTGCGGTCCTATACTTAGCTATTCGCATGAAGTCAATGAGAATAGAGTTTCTTTCCTTTGCGAGGAACCGAATGGAGCCGTGATTTTATTCCTCCACTACTGTAATTCATGGTTCCAGATTTCACGGCCTTATTGTTTTGTTTCATCTTGTGTGCTTTAAGAGGCTACAGCCTGCTCTTCACACAGCGAACTGCGAGTACCAGTTTTTTTTTGCCCCTGAGAACCCGCCCCCCACTGGCCTTGCAGCCCCCTTTCTGCTACCCATCCTCTCTGGCTCATGATTCAAAATATGTCACTGCGGGTTCTCCCTTCTGCCGAATTGGCAATTTAAATTCTGATACGGTTGATCGAATGCCAAGCATAAATGGAATAAGTCAATTTTTTCCCAGTGGTTAGCGGGCACGAAAAAATAAATCGCTTCCCAATTTATTTTTTCATGCCCGCTAACATTTGTGATGTGTCGCCCGTCGTTCTCAAGACAAAGACCGCAGTTTCCCAAACATACGTAATAAACTAACTGCAGACGATCAAACCTAGAGGATTACATCAGCGTCCAGTGAGAATATCAGGTACCGTCACATTGTAGTGTATAGTAAGCATCGTGGAATTACACTATTCCATGAAATACTGAGCGCTCTCCCCGAGCTTGAGTGGATGTTCCCCTCTTTCCTCGTTCATTGCTCGAAATTTCGCGCACCGATCACAATGATTTCCTTATCGTTGGGAGGTCTCTTAGTCCCCTTTGATTTAGGATACGATACATGACAACTCGTGAAGGAGTTTCGATAGGGCGATCGAGGAAAGATGAAAGGGATCGTACTGTCTGCTACTTCTCCACCACTTTTTTTTATGGAATGGTATACGTTTCAAATGACAGGACTGGAATGAGTGATAGGTTTTTTTGTAAACATATTTTCCTTCCTTGTGTAGGCACACCTGGCATGGATGCATCGATAACTGATCTAGTTTTTATAAACTCTTCTTCTAAGGTATGTCGTTACAAACACGCGGCTCAACTGATGCAGTGATTCTCTCTCGTGAATTGAGATTGGGTAACAGCCAGAAGCCGCTGAGGGCAAGGTCAAGCGAAGTTGGTGCTCTCACTTGAATTCTTTTCCCCGTAAACATGGTCCATTGTCCCGGAGAAGCGATATTCCTCCTTATTGCATAAGAAAAGAGACCAGAGATGCTGTAAGATGGATCCTCTATCAACACAGCATGTGCCACATCATAGGGCCTGCTAAATTCAGGCCACGGGACGCCCGCCGTATTCGCCACACCTTGGCCCTTGTGTCTCCTGGCTGCTCCCTGTCGCGAGACTCACTAAGGGGGGTTCACTGCAGTAGCTGAGCCACCTTGAGAACAGCCTTTTCCCAGATGTACCAACATACGTGGTACAGTGTTTGCCTCGTGTTATCGGTGCTGAACTCAACAATGCCAAGTACCTTCTCAATCAAGAAGATTTCGCTGAAAATTGAACATTTTATTAATTCCAGTTCTCTCATTGGAGCTTCGCATTGCCCGTCATTATATTTATATTTAACATTTTTACTGCATCTCGTTCAAGTCATTGTTTTAGAAGCTACAAAAGGAGGAGTAAAATTGTTCTTGCCTGCTGGGAGATGACAGCACTGAAGGGATATAAGGTATAGAGGTGTACAGTGGCGGCTCGTGATATTCAGCGCTAGTGGTTCGTCTATGGAGAGGGGGTAGGCAGCGCCCCCCCCCTGCCTACCCCCTCTCCATAGACGAACCATGTTCGTCTATGGAGAGGGGGTAGGCAGCGCCCCCCCCTGCCTACCCCCTCTCCATAGACGAACCACTAGCGCTGAATATCACGAGCCGCCACTGGAGGTGTATGACAGTAAGGTTGAACGCCTTTATTTCGTGGAAGAGAGATGCCTGCTGGCTCCTCCTGTGAAATACGCCCCATTCCATTTGAAAAAGACCCGGGTGCGCATTCTGAGTCATGAGGATCCTCAAAAAGGGGACTCACTTAACCATGTGTTTCATTCATTTTTGCTGCGACACCTCACTCCCGCTATGCCCGAGTCAAGCCTTTTATAAAGTTCTTGTATGATATATCTTGGAGGACCCCCGAGAACTCCATTCATAATAAGGGATAAAAGATGAAGTTGGAAAATTATTCCATGGAATACAATTTTCGGCCATATCGTATCCTCCTCCTCCCGATTCTTTACTACCTCGCTCCTTTCCTAATATTGTTGCACATTATTTACAGCTCTGGAATAACTGAAAATGGTCGCGAAACATGACTGTATGTTATTTGTATACGAGATGTCACTGAATCTCCAGATTATCTCCGATATTTGGGATCTCGTTCGAAAATTGATTGTATCGTGAAAAGAATGGAGGTGGATAAGAGTTATTCACGTGACACGCATGAAGTAGAGGACGGTATTTAGAGTGAGAAAAGTACGGTAGAGAAACGTCAGCAGCAAACAATATGAAATGAAATGAAATACGTCGAACAAAATGACATTCTGAAAGCGTTGGGCTTTTTCGTTCGCTTTTCAGTTGTTGACGGTTTTCTTTTCTTGATTAATCGCGAAACTCCTTTTAAGATCATTCATGTTTTAGGTGTTTCTTCGAGTCTCACATTAACTAAAAATCTCATTCACCCGCCGCTCAGGACAAGAAGTGAAGAATAAATCATAGGAAGATAATGCGGATTTTTTCTTCCTTTGCAACTATGCGCAGTCTCGAGGGTGAAACAAAAGGGCTTCCTTCTTCAAGCTTGTCGCGCGAGTCACCCTTTTCGCAGCGTCTCTCTTGTTTTCTGTAGCTTTTCGTTGCTACCTCAGGTGGTGTGCATTCGAGTAATTCAGATTTTTTCAGCATCCCCCGGAAATGCCGACTTCAGCGCACAATTGTATGCAATAGTCTTTCTTCTTGAATGTATATTGTAATTTGGGAAATCTTTAATTTTCTTGCAGGTATTTCTTGACGTAACTCCTCTCTTGCCGATATGTCGAGGAAAGTCAGTTCGGAAACTGTCAGTAATAATAAATTGAGCGCCTGCTCAATTTATTTTTCCTGGATAGCTTCCCGTTTCGGATCCTTCCAAGGAAGTCATGTTTCTTGGGGGTGTGCTGCAGAGAAAGTGAATGGGAATTCTTTAATGTAGAATCCTGGAGTGAAGCGTTGCAGGGAGTCTATGGAAGAGAGGAGGGACATCGCAAAAAAAGGGAGGATGGGGCCACATTAGCGTCCGTAATGAATGAATGAATGAAGGGACGCGGAGTCTTTCTCGTGTTAATTTCCCGTCCTGTATGCAAAATAAGGTCACATCTCATCCATCAAACTCGACAGTGAAAGAGTTGCAACGGATCCTCATCCATCATTGGAAAACCCTTGCCGATTTTCCCACCGTTTTATTGCCGCGTCCTTTTTTTTCCTTTTTTAATTCATCGTCTGCCAGTTTTCAAAGGGTTGGCTGAAATGAAAATAAAAAGGGGCATTGTGTCCCACCGAATCCTTCTTTATTGATGCGAAGGAACAACCAGGGGTAGGGGGAAAAGGGGGGAAACAGTTTCAATGTCGTCCAAGGGTGCAGCAGAAAAAAAAGAAGTGAAGCATGGTGACTCGTATTTGGGAATACCCGAAAACCTGCAGTGTGACGTGTAGGACAAAATTGTCTAATCATCCAAGAAAAAAAAAATTCGTGTCGAGTTCTTCTTTTGTATCACATTCAGACTCCTCGCGTGAATCCGAGGAAGATATAGAGACGACAGACGCAATAATTCTACAATTATTCTCTGACACATTCATTCTTTCTATCTCTCTTTCGTCATGGGGATGAATAGAGATGCTTTTCTCCGTCTGCAGATAAACTCACTCGCTTCAGGGGTGACAAAAATCAACACACAAAAAGACCATGACTAGATGCCGAGAGATTCCGTATAATAGAAAAATACATTATCACTGAAAAAATGAGGGGGAGGTTCTGTGTGCTTCCTCTACAAACACTACCCGAAAATAAAACAACAAAAAAACCAAAAGATTGATGGATTTGAATTAGGCCATGGCGCCAACCATGCCGTTGGTGAGGCTAAAGCCAGCAGTGGCCGAGGTGCCTAAAGTAGGTATCGACGAAGCCTGGCTGTATCCCATGTGGTGCATTTGAGGAGATGACATGAAGGAGTGCGCCAAGCTCTGACCGGTCATTCCCGCGTGGGCGTGAGGGTGATGGTGATGATGCATGTTCCCGCCGTTGTACATGTAGGAGGCCATGGACATGCTCATGGTGGGGCTCACGAAGCTCCCAGGTGGAGAGGAGGGAAATCCTGGGAAAGCCCCCGATTTGTCGTGCAGAGGCTTAAAGAGTTCCAGGCCCGGCGGGAGTCCCTTCTTCTTCTTCGATTTTGTAGACAGTTTCCGATTTCGCGTTTGGATCCCCTCCTTCTTCATCGTCATCGGACGGTTCACCTGTACAACAAGCACAAAAAGAAAAAAATAATTCCACTTGAGAGTCTCAGACAACTCTTCTCATTATACTTCCAAGAGTGAATGAATCAGATCGACCCAGAAAAGCCATGAGCGCAACAAGCCGGACTTATCAAAGTAAGTAGTAGGCGGATGGGGTTGAAGGGTCATGCAATTTCCTTTTGACGAGGGACTATTTTGCAGTAATAGGTTATAACATGAAAGGCCCTATTACCAATGACGAGACATGAAACTCTCTCGCCGCCTTGTCCCCCTTCCCTATGGGTTAGTTTTACTCTTTTATTGGTATCAGCTAGCGACTCGGAGGATCGGCAATATAGGCCATTATTGGTTTCGTTTTTGCCTTTAGGAATTCCCTCCTACATAATAATTTTTGACTCAGCATTTGAACTTCGCATTCATGATCACATAATCACGCTCGAGTCTAAGCTTGAGCTTGTAATGCAATTCTCGGACCGCCAATGAACGAGTGACCCGAAATTCTCAAGGACAGACCATTGTGATTTCGGACGCCAAAGGACTCAATGCACTCTGTCTGGAACGTATCTAAACATGTCTTATTGACACTTTGGGACTTAAACAGAAGAGTCGATGAGAATTAAGGTTGAAGGTCTTGTTGCGAGAGTGAGAGGAACGTTCATTATCTTCTCGAATCAGAACTACTTGAATTCCCCATTACATCGGGCTAGGTCCTCAAGGACCCCGCGAATATCAATCAAGGGAAACAAGTAATGACACGATCCAAAAAATTGGGAAATAGAAAGTGAATTAAGAAAAGGGAAAGAACCCGACTAGCACACTGGCCATCATGTTTTTAATTTCACCTTCAATGCCGTCAATCGGCTAGAAGATTAGATTGCAATTATAAGTCGTTAACAATGGAAATAAAATAGTTGAGTCTTAGTATAAACCAAGATATGAAACGATTTCGTTTTCTTTGATGAAAGGGCAGGGGATTGTAAGACGGCCTGGCACACCTCCAATACTTTCACCCTCCCTAACAAATACATGTTGAAAATATATATATGAAACAATAGGCTAGTTTGGATTCGAATTCGTGAACTGAAACGACAAAAGTAGTTAAGGACATGAGGGATTTTAGGGGAAGAGGGGGAGAAGAGGCACTTAACACGCGCGAAACTCCCCCTCTTCCTCCGTTAATTAAATAACACCAATTAAAAAGTCCGGATCCGCCAGGACTGATGGCTGAGCTTTGCCTCATTATAACGTCGCCTCCGGCCATCACCTGTCAGTGTCAACCGCCTTGTCCTCTTGGTCTATGGAAAATTATTAGACGCCGGAGAAAACCTTAATGGGACCACATCCACGTCTCTCTATCCCATCACTTCTTACGTAGGTCTACTTCTTATATTAGATAATTAAGGAACTCGGCAGGGAACGAAAAGAACGGGACTATGCCAATAATGAGATGCTGAAACTCGTTATTGGCCTAATGAGTCGAGTATTTGAATTTGGTTTGGTACACTCTTTTGTTGACAGCATTCGAGGCAAAATGCCCATCCCCTACGAAGTATGATTTTTGAGTCCAAGCATTGCGTCGTCCGCGCAGGTAAAACATTTATATCGAGGGACGAGGGGGACATTCAAGGAAGAGGGAGAGGGAGAAAAGTTTTATAGTGGTGGGGGTAGTTAGGTAGGAAATAAATGTGTCGGAGGGGGGAGACAGGAGTCAGGAGACAGGAGCGGGCGTGGCAGGGGGTGGCTCACAGGTGAGGTCCTCTCATCCTTGGGGGGCTACCACCCGGGCACCGGCCTCCTTCCAATTAATGCCCCCTGAGACAAACATCGCAACTCTCCCCATATTCCCATCACGCCCGCACTCTCCTCTCGATGCATCGGATCAGATTCCACACAACTTTCGTTTCAGCCTAAACGAATGCAACGAAATATGATCATCGCGAAAGGAGCCTATGATTTAAAAGAAAGGAAAATGAATTATGCTGACTCAATGGATCAATCGTCCAAGGATTTATTTTATGTCCTAGTTCGTTTCGCTGTTTTTCCTGTGGAGAGTGCAGCCAAGGCTCATCTCCGGCGATGTCCCCTGGTTTATGACCGGCTGTGTCCAGGTAGTAAAAATCCACTGAGTTTTATTTGCATTTCGTCTTGACCAAACAAGCGTTAAAGCATGGAGAATTTCGAGGGACACTGGCGCCTCGGAACAGGTTTCCCTCATCCCAGGACAATATCGGTCGGGGCCTCTAATGAAGTACTCCCAGACAATGGCCACTCCACTCTCATTATACATGCACTGACTTGTGAATTGGATGCGCAAAAAAAGGAGCACTGTTCTGGCGCACCTGGTCAGTACAGAAGGGAAATATGACGTCAACGTTTTTCGCTAATTGGCTAAGGCCGGAAATAAGAGGGGGACAGAGAATTTTATATTGTGTTCCCAGGAAGAAACGGGAGGTTCATTAGCTCATCCTGTTCCCTTTATGCTTCCACACAGTTAATTATTTATGGGCCGATGATCTTTCTCTAGCTCTCTTTCTCTCTTGCTGAGCTGAGATTTGAGTGTCTGGTGATTGTAGTAGCGAAGAAAAGCGTGTCTTGTTCAGATTGGAGCGTGAAATAGGATCCGAGAGGGCGCCAGGGAGTCGGAAGGCGGGGGGTAAATGGGGGGTAATTGGCGGAGCACCCCCATTGTGAAGGACAATCCGCCTCCAGACAGGTGTCTCTCGCCAATTGACACGCTCTTTTTTCGTTTTGCTTCTTCCCTTCCCATCTTCTTCTTGGGCGACATTTTCTAGGGAAGCCCGCAACTGTTATGATAGAGAGGGAAAGGGGAAGGGGGAAAAAAGGGAAAGAAAGGCGTCGATCTTGACAGCAGAGGAGAGAGCCGCCATGATGATGATGATGACGATGGTGATGATAGTCCATTAGTGAAGGTAGCCTAATGGAGGTCCCAGCGCCTCCTTACATATAAGGATCCCTCCTCCCCCATAATAGTTAGGCCTACCGTTTGCCTCCCCCACTCGATGCGATTATTATTGGTGGATGTGGAAAGGAGGAGGAAGAAGAAAAAACACGTACAAATAGCCCGAGAGCACAAGCGGACGTCCTTCGACGCGGTACCTCATAAATCCTGCGTCCTTTCAAGGATGCATCTAGCATCGTCGACATCACCTGTCTCCCTCCGATGAGTTATGATTAGATCGCGCTGTACCATAGTCTAACCTGACCTGCCTCTCATTTTGACAGATATCCATCTCCTTCCCTTTCGCGACCTCGAGGCATCACCTCTTTGCATTCATTTCTTTTCACATTTTCATATCTTCAATTTAAGCTGAATTTTATTTCGTTTTCCGGATTTTTTTTTACGTCTAACGGTCGAAAGTCTGATGGGTATCAGTTTTCGTTTTCGGGTTCACAATATTCCATTCGATTTCGCGATTCGAAACGAAGCGCCAACTGGAATGCTGAATAGCTGACCAGATTGGTCCCAACATTGACAGATGAACCTGAAATGTCCATGTACCAATCCATTTACCAAATGCAAGTCACTGCCCCTATTGCTACCACGCATCAAAGACATTGAGAAACTAGTCAATTTCCATCAAGGAATTTTCTCTCTCGATTGTGTCATGGAAGTCCTTCATGTTAAGATCATATATCCAGGTGTAATCTCTAACCTCGATCAATGGGTCTACTTCGGGTAACTGCTAATTTGCACTGCAGCAAGAAAATCAGGCTTCTACGAGATAGGTTCAAGGAGAAATCACACGTCATGGTTGCATTTCAGTTCTGGTTTTTGTTACAAATCGTCATATTTAATGGAATGGGATGAACCTTTTAAAGGCAAAGCCCCTAGCTCAGTCCACTTTCTCAAGTACTAAGAGTCTCCCCTATCCGATTTCTTAACTGGATTTCATTGGAAGGATTCGTTCGTTTGAGGTATCGTCAGTATCCTCTTTGAATGGTGGACGCTACAGGCTGAAAAATATCGTTGGATTCGGTACATAAAAGGCTATCAAAATATGTATTCCTGTCAGACGCAACAGTAGACGGAATGCACTTGGTGAGGACCTCTCCTGCTATTGGACACGTATGCGGCTGATGCAAGGAAAAGAATGTTTTGTGTCCAGCGGCTACCTTGACAAAGAGTCCTCAGCAAGTATGAAGTAGGTAGAGTTAGGTTAGTTAGATCACCCTTCATTTATTCCACACGCATGCATAGCACAAGGAGCCCATAGGAGACGGAAATGGGATTCAACGATCTCAATTTTAGCATCATCCAGCAACGACAGATGTCGAAGGATGAGAATTAAATTCTAGGATCGTAGTGGACTTGTCACCACTTCATGATTATCATTTTGCAAACGGTATGACGGCAACGCAATGCATTATTATTATTTCATGAGGAAAGAGGTACATAAGGCGTCATCCTGGGAGGTGTGAGCAGACTGTAATGAACACAGAAGTCGGGTGGATTCCAAATCCCATTCATATCGTTATGGTATGTATGCCCATGTCCCATTCCACAGATGCAGAGGCAGGCGTCATGACATCTGAGAGAGAGAGACCTGTTATGCAGCATAATGGCTGAAGCCCGGCTCTCTCTCTTTTGAAGATGTAGCCTACCTTCGCCCCGAGGCCCATACAACGAGAGGGGGCGGCCAGCATACTAAACAACCTCCCTGTGTCTCTCTATGATACAATGCCACGACCAGGAGAGAGGAAAGAATCTTAATGCATTTCCATCAGAAGGGATGAGAAACCTGTTTCCCCCCCAAAGTCGCGTGGAAGATCAGGAAGGTTCTTTGGAGTGTGAAGTCGAGCATTTTTTTGTCTTTTTTTTCCCCTTGACCCTAAAGGAATGTGAATGCCTTTTCGGAAATAACCCCCCGATATTCCGAACCGTCGGATCGGGTTTTCCGCCCCGACGAACCCAAGATGTCCCACTCGAAAGACAAACTGTTTTGTTTGTCCCTTCTCCCCTCTATACACTCCATCATGTAGAGCTTATGCATCCCCCAGATTATGGGGGATTCGGAATCCGTTCGCCCTGAAACACACACGGCGCTTTGATTCCTCTCTGAAGAATCAAAGCGCTGTATGGGAAACGGATTCGGTTGAAAGGGAGAAAGCCAGAGGAAGACGAGGGAGACTGGATGCGAAGGGAAGGGAAGAAGGGAGACAGAGGGAAAAAAAAGCCAAGTAGGAAGGAAGGATGAAGGGAGAAGGTTGTCCCTTTGAAACAAGCGTCTCTTTTCAACGGAGGAAGCGCACGGCGCCGTGCTGTCGGAATTGTCTCTTTCGGATGAAGTTTCTCTCTCCTCCTCCCCTATTGCATTTTACTCCCTTCTTCCACAGGCACGAGAAAATTTCTAGCGCGGATTCGAATTTCTTGGAGTTGCTTCATAACAGACGTTAGATAGATATGCCGTTAAAAATTCAAACGGTCAGCACACATGTGCCTCGAGTAGGGTTTGCAGAAACCACCCAAAAATACAGATGTCCGTCTTGCAAAAGGGAAGATGAATGATTGGCCTGGTCGAGTGAGGGCCCTCGCCGGTGCGATAGAGGTAAAGGAAGAAATATGGAGGATTGGATGGGGTGGACCCGGTAGGGGTCGGGTGAGAATGTGCAAACAACGCATTCAGGCGCAACATCCCAATCATCATCCCACACACATACAAGGGACACGGACATCCCTGGGACACAAAGGGAAAAAAAAAGAGGCCCGCACACCCCGACTCAATCCTGGGGGCCATTGTGACGCCGTAATAGAAATTCGATTGTGTAAAAGTCAGCCTCCGACCCACACCCCATGCTGCGACACAAAAACAGCGCCTTGTTTAGTGTAGTCGAATAGACTCATGTACTTGACTCCCTCCCGAACTGATGGGCGTGACCTAGACGATTGAGCACCATCATAAATCATGAAATTGTCGCAGTACTTACTATGCGCAACCAAAAAATTTTATCCCTCAAGGGAAATCCTTGAAAAGTAACCCAGCCTCTTCGGCCACACGACAATGGTGACATGGTCTGAGATTATATTCTAAGTGCTCCTTTTAGCTTGCACGGGAATATAATTTGTTATCAACGCGTTCAGGCGTAACGTCAGTAAAAGAGAAAACATATTTTAACTGTCGGTGATCTGGAAACATAAAATGGTGCTCCGTCATGGCTCATTTGTAAGACAGTTGGGACGTGGGTGTTCTCATACTATCCCGATTGAAAACGAAATATTTATGTGGATATATAATTTTAAAAAATGCACAAGGCGCAAGAAGTCTCCCGTGGAGCGATCTCAGGTTAAGACACTCTTATCTCTTTCTTGGACTGTGCCGGGGTTGTTGCTCTACAGGGTCAGTGAGTCCACCAAGACTTCCCCGTTGAGTTCATGAAGCGTCCCCTCAACGGCATCGGTACGTGTCGTGCAGATAATTAGAAGGCGGGGAGCTGGTTTGTCTGGCATGGCAGAGCACCAGCACGCAGTGCCTGGTATCAAGCAAAATTTTGAAAGGAGTGTAATAACCTATTTATTTACGTTGTCACCGAGCGCCGTTTTCATAGTCCCGATGCCATAATCTAGCAAAAGTACCCCTTTTGATGATGACCACAGTCAGCACAATGCGATAAAGGCTCTTAAGTACTCCAGCTCATTTTCAGTTCCAGCATTACTTCTAACAGCTACTGAGGCACAGGAATAATTTTTACTCTTGAGATGCTTGAAACCAAATGAAGAACGCGCAATTTTAATGCAAGAAAGAAAAGTGGATCCTGGAGCCTTCTGACTGTCTCGTTGGAGCGATGATAGCCTCGTCAGATAGGCCACACGAGGCAGGAAAAAGAAAAGAGGTGAGGGGGATGGATAAGATAAGACTGGGTGGCAAAGTGCCCCTATTATTATCCCCAGGGGCCAAACGGGCGACCCAGGACCTAAGTCTCGAGGTCGACGGACGCCAAAACCAACCCAGGGGATTTTTTTCCTTATTGTGGAGAAGGAAAAAAGTGGGGATGTTTCGTGTTGTGCCGTGGATCGTGCATGCAACCAACCCCTGGATCGATTTTACGACACTGTATTATACATCCAAGGCTATAAGGGACGACCTTTTTTTTTTTTTTGCTTTCCTCTTTTCTTTCCATCATGGGTCTGTGATATAAATCCTGAGGATGGACATTCCATCTTTCCCCATCATGACAGCGTCTTCTTGACCCCCGTGCTCTTGCACTTGAAACTTGAAAGACGTGCCGCTCCCCTGAGTCATAGCCCAGTGATATCCTTCATCAGTATCCGGAAATAGATATACCGGATATACCGGTATCCTCCGGTACTAGACCGTTTCCCTTTGCAAATTGGTGACCTCTTTGAAAATACTTGTTTTCGTCGACTGATAGGTATAGAATGAATCTCATACATTTTTTGAGTGAATAAGTGAGCAGGCTCATATCTACAGGGTGCCACGAAATGATGTGATGCGTGCCCGTCCAATCCTCCCTTCCCCCCCGCAGCACAAGGACATTGTTGATATACTGAAGCCAATTACAGGGTTTTAATCTGGGTGTCTATTCATCCGTACGGAATTAGTGACGACCGACTGGTGACAGGAAAAATAATGGATTGATCGCATTCGCGTAGGGATATACCGAGTTGGCACGAGATGCTATTACAGTTTTCAGTTTTTCGCTCCCTCTTGAAACCATACCCTAACGCTGTTTATCGCTGTTGGGAATGCAAATGGTGAAAGCTTTATGTTCCTAAATACGTGTCTACATAATGCGGAATAAGTGAGGAATTTAGCCCAGTCGTTGCATTTTTCACACACGTTTCGATTTCGTCTGTGAAAAGAGAAACCATCGCTTCGTGGGACCCTGTAAAGTCAATAGACTCCATCCAGGAAGGCTTCAGGAAGAAATAGTCGGCAGAAAGAAAACATGTAATTCTCATCCCGTCTGACGGTAATGACGTAGAAAGGAGAGCACCCCTTTTCCTTCTCTGAGTCGGATCTTTGGGTCATTGTGCACTCACTTCACGGGACATCAGACCGAGAATAAACAACTCGTAAAGGGAGTAATTAGAAGCCCATGTTAATTAGGGGCACGGAGGGTGGGGCGGGTTAGATCGATACGCGAGCGGGGCTATGTTATCGGCATCATTTATCTGAATGCATCGGCCGACGTGCTACCCTCGCCTTCTTCGGCAAAACAGAAAACACCAAAAAATCCCCCAGTACATAAAAAAAATTGCATGACCTGTACATAACGATCTGACGGGCATAGGTAGGCCAATCCACTTGGCACT
Organism: Darwinula stevensoni; assembly: GCA_905338385.1. NCBI lineage: Eukaryota > Metazoa > Arthropoda > Ostracoda > Podocopida > Darwinulidae > Darwinula > Darwinula stevensoni. The sequence goes on along the minus strand of CAJPEV010001717.1, from coordinate 12,009 downwards.
CCGATGATCACCTGACAAAGGGCGAGCTCAATCCCGAAGAATCGTATATTCCCCAATGCTCATTCTCCAGTTTTGCATCCATTACAGTGTGCAAAGCTGGTTAAATTGAGCAGATAATTCACTTCGCAATGGGAAAAAACTATAGGGAGTATTGAGATTTCTCGGAATTGAGTCGCCGGTGACCGACTACCTCTTTGAATGATGCAGGGTATCTAAAAAGATGTTCGGTCCGGAATTAGACCTTCCATACTAGTTTTAAAAAAATAATAAAATAAAATAAATAAATATACATATATATAGTTAAGGTATAAGAAAGGGTAGTGACTGCCATAATTTGCTCAAGTACAACCAGATATTTATAATAATAATTTTAAAAAAGAAGAAATATATATATATATATATCTTGTTGGGGATGGCAAGGTCTAATCTCCGCCCTATTTTTTTTTTAGCCACCTTGCACAGCGTAGGAAATTAAATGAATAATGAACAAAATATGAAGAGACTGACATTGTGGAGTTTGTAGTAAAGTCCGCAGGCGTTGCACACAGGCTCCCCGTTGTGGTTCCTCCGCCAGAGGGTCGTCGTCGTCGTCTTGCAGTTCGAACAGCTGGTCCCAACTCGCCTCGACGCACTCTGTGTAACACAATATCCCCCTCTCCCCATCACAACACAAGTCACAAGAGAACCGCCTTTTTTTTCTTCCCAATCACAACCAACAACATCTTCGCGGGCGCGAGTCATGGATCGTTTTTGGCAGCTAGGAGGAAATGGTTTCACCGCGGTTTTCATTCAATCCATCCGGAATTGAATTTTTTTTACATTTCTTTGTCAATAGTTCGTACTACCGGATGCATCTCGCGTTCATATTGCGGGATATGTTGCAACTAATTTAATGTTGAAATATGTGGCGCTCTATGGTTTTTAATTTTGTATGTCGATCTCTGCAATTAAAAAGTCGCCCACTGTAGCTACTCTCCGTTCTACTATTCGACTTTCTATTTATTCCCCGCATGGCTGGGTTTAGTCGACGACAAAAGAAGAGAAAAGGAACAAAAAACGGGTTATTTACGATCCGTTCGCACATGGTTTCCCGGGCGTTTCGCCTATCGGAGTGGGAGATCAGGGAAGGGCCCCGCCACAAATCATGAATCCTCCTCCCTTCGTCCCTCCCCATTTCAGTACTCGCTTTCACAGTACCAAACTGTCTCAGACAAGGGTCCCTCTATGCAGAGGACGGATGTTTCATGACAGATGGGGGACAGTGATAAGCTACACGCTCGGATCGCTTTCTCACTAATTAGCATTAATTCACGCTCAATGAACACGAAGAAACCAGGAAATTTTCTTGCGCGCCCTCATTATGCAACCACGTCTCTCGCACCGAAATATACCATATTCTATATACATTTCGCATTCCTTTATAACGGACGAGCGCCCACATGAATGAGCATTCATTAAAAATCACCGCGAACCTGACGGAGAGACAAAGGACATATTACAATGGCCGCCCTTTGTCCCATCCGGGACGGAAGTTGCAGGCAACTTCAATCAGCCTTCCCTCTCTGTCCTCTCATTAATTATTTTTCATGCATGGAGTGGGGGGAAGCCAGAGGTTGCGAAACGCTCTGAGGAACCAACATAATGGGCTCGCAAGTGTCCATGGGGGATTGGACGGGAAACGCATATATTACTGCATACATTATTCCCAGCGCCTGATCGTGTTGATAGACGGGGATTAATGAGGGCGTGGAAATATATAGGAGCCCATCAATCAACTGCAACGGGGCAAGCGCGAACGTAAATCAACCGATGGTTTCCGACGCTTGGGTCGACTTTCTCACTTTCTCCCGGCAGCGAGCGATATGCGAAGGGAAAAATGTGCTCAACTAACCAGTCGCCGTTTGGGCTTGATGAGAGGTCGATTCTGGCCGTTCATTTTGTGGTAGAGGCCACAGGCATTGCATAGGTAGTGGCCTGTTCCATCGCGTCGCCACAGTGGAGTCGTCGTCGCACCGCAGTTCACGCATTCGCGCCCTTCTGTTATGGGTGAATAAAAAAAAGGCACAAATTTACACAATCTGAATTTTGGAAGCCATAGGCCTAAAATTCAGCATTTAGAGAAGTGCAAAAAAATGAAGAAAATTCAAAAGTACTTTTTCTTTTTAAGTTCGTAATAGCTAATGGATAAATTTCAGGAAAAACATGAGAAGTGTCGAGAGTGAAGTGCCCATCGCCAGAAGCCAGGAAATGTGACCATGCACTGCATAGTGTTCCATGCAACGCTCCAATTATTTCTTCCTATTGAGTTAGACGAGTTTTGTAATGACTTAAGGGTCAGGAATTTCCAGTAAATGGAAATGAGGAGATAGAACTGGAAACATCGGCACAGGTGAGAGAAGGAAGTAATGTAGAAAAAAAAAAGAAAGAGGAAAAAATGCCGCGTGGGCGTATTTTACGGCTTCCTTGGGCACCATGTGTTGCATCACACTGCGACATTTTTGTGGGACATGCCGCGGCGCCAAACTCTCTGTCTCTAGGATACTGTTACACTCGACTAATTAGGCGATTACAAAGACAAACTCAATCGACGGGGAAAGGAAACTTCCATGGCGACAGGGTTCTCTGTACCGGAGGAACGCCACGTGGCATTCCTCGGATGCCTCCTGTCTTCATTCCGACTCTTGGAGACAATGGCAGATGTGCCGCGTAGGACAAGGCAAGCAAAAGAGAAAAAAAAAGCTTTCCAGGCTATAAAAGTGAGGGTGATCATTGCCAATTAACAGAAAAGGTGTCACCTGATATCCGAAATCATAAAAAAGTGGAAATGCAAGTTATCGTATGTTAGCGAGAGCGTGCAGTAGAGAAGTACAAAGCCATCGAAGCAGACGTGCGGTTAGTGCGGTGAGATCCCCAGAGTTTTGTGTCGTTTTGTGTCTTTCAATTATTCTTACCCGCCGAAGACCTCTTGGCTTTCGGCTTTGCGGGCTGACTCTGGTTCGATTTCACGGAGAAGGGAAGGTTCAGGTATTCCGAGGGGGTACAATAATTCGGGGAATGCGAGGATGAAGGAGTGCTCGTGGCGACGACGGGATTGTAGAAAGAGGTAGAGTAGGAATTGGGTAGAAGGGTAGAAGTTGGGGGTGATGTACCTTCCCGTTGAGATGCCAGGTTCCCCGGCTTCGCACAGGCTGCTGCTGCCTGGACCATTGCTCCTATGGACGTCATCATCAGGTTCGGCTTCACGTCCTGATCCTCACTGTTAGCGTTGGGGTGATTCCAAGCGGAGTTGTCTCCACTGGCCGCGGTTTCGGGGGTGGACCCACCATCTTTCGGTGGCGTCGGCGGGAATGGGAATGGGTTTATCGAAGCCGGGTTATAGGAATTGTTGTTAGGAGATGGAGAGGTGGACGAGGAGGAGGAGGGATGATAGACTTTGGGATTGGGGAAACAATTCCACGAGGAATGATCGCTTTTTCCTTCTCCGCTCGGTGAACTGGCTGACCCAGCCGGACTCGTGGCTGTGAACCAACCATGAAGAGCTCGCACCATCCCCCCTCCACCCATCGCTGCTGCCACTGTTGTGCAAAAGGAAAAAAAGATATCGGACGGTTATTATGCGACATAACAGCAAATGCTTTTTGGGAGCGGGCGCCCTGTAATTACGAGGCAGGCCAAGTGAAAAGAGGCGCCATGGAATCCTCGGATCGAGGCACAATGGTGAGGGAATCTTTTATAAGAACCTCCCCTCTTTCTGAGTTTACAAACATGTGGAGTGGACCCCCCTCTCGAGCTTCTGTGTGAGCTCTGAAACGAGCCAACTTGTACGTACAAAGCCCACTTAGTGCTTGTGTCCGCATGTAAGCATAACACTCCCTATTTTTCCCCCCGTTTCCCTCCACGAGCATGGCTTGGCAAAACATTATTAGGCCCCATTGCGCCACACGTCTCCGCGGGACGTCTTCGACCCCTGATCTTACCAAGCTTCCAGAACAAACTTAGGTTGAGGTAAAATTCTCGGCCGATTCCCTTCAATTACAGATTTCGCTTCTAATATTAGTCTGGAAAGGACGCTGACTTTATTTGGGGAGGGAAGAGATTTGCGGCTGAGCATATACGTCATACGAGTTACGAATATGGGAAAACTCACTATGAGGGTTGGAATACGGAGAAGGCGGGCAGTATCTCCGAGGTGATGCTTGGGGGTGGTGATGCAGAGGCTCCATGGGAGGTGGGAAGAACTGGATGTCCCCGGGGGTGCTGGTGGTGGCGGCAGATTCAGATCCCCCACTTTCCCCCCCGGCCCCGTAAGGCCCTAAGGGGTCATACCATCGCTCCGTCCCCGTCATATCCATGGCGCCCAACCCCACCCTGTCCCTGTACACAACAATACCACGCATGTCAAGACTCCGACAGGGGACATATGCGACATAGGCCTAGTGGTGACTGCGTGGCTTCTGTCTCCAGCCTAATGGGTTGACCCCGTCTCGGCCGAAGACTGATTTACGTCTCTCTCTTGCCCCAGGATTTCCTGGAACTCTCGCGTTGCTCCTACGAACCCTATCGATTCCCAACAGTAAATGAAATGGAGGTTCATTAGTTCGCCCCGTCGACGCCGTACTCCAGAGTCATTATTTCTTTCCGCCAAATGCTTCGGCCCAAGCGAATCGGACAGGCGTAATTGACTCGGGATTAAAGAAACAAACACACTAAACCATTCTGCTTTCTGCGGGTGAACAAACATCGAGACCCAGCCAAATTACCCATGTTCATTTTATTATGCATGATTCCTTCAGTAGATTTGGAATTCCTGGCGTACACGGAGGCGTAATCCCAGCAGACCCCGCAGATAATCAAGACCTAATTTGCGTATTCCTTCGCTCCACTTTTGTTTTGAAGACCCCTGACCCCCCCCCCCCTTCCCCTGCCACAGCCGTTAACGGTCCTGGTCATCTTAACGAGTCCAAATTCTTTAGAGAAACCCATTAGAAAGCGATTTATGAAATGTGGAGATTAGACGCATCGTCGTGGCCTTCATAAAACAACGTAGACCTAACAAGACGAAAGTAATTTGTCCTTTTTAATTGCATGGTTTGATTAGTATGGAATTTGGACTATTGGGTTAAGCTTTGTGTCACGGCTTTCTGACTTCCCTGATTTCCTTCCAAACCTACTCTGACCTTGAAAGTGAAGTGCTATAAAAGTCTTCGAGTTGATCGATGGTAGAGTATTGCCTACCTACGGAAATCTGGAAATCAAGACCGGTGTTCGTATCATTTTTTAATTAGGTCATCTGCCTTGAAGGCGTAGAGCGTGTATGTGAAGGGCTCCATTCAAACTGGGCTTTAGCACTGAAATTTTCATACTTTCTTTTGACGGAGTAACTGCGGTGACTCGATGGTACGTTCGAATTACCAACTCGTCTCAGTGTATCAACAAAACATTCCAGGCTCCCAATTCTGTGCAACCAGTGTTGATATACCATCTGTCAAGAATGAGTTACTGTACAGAAACAGCATCCAGGCTGTTTTCCCAACGTAGAGAATGCAGCAGGTCCTGCCAACTCGGTCAGGGTTGGAACACTCTGATATCAGATACATGCACGACTGAAAAAAAAAATTTGCTTATATAGAAGACCCCGACATAGGTGGTGACCCACAAGAAACAATGCAAGTCACCACTGCTCAAATTCCATTTACCCTTCACTTATGAGTCCCAGTTTGAGAACTGGGGTACTTAGACTAACTATAGACTTCCGAAAGAGAACAAATTTTGTGTCACCATAAGTGAACTATCTTGAATCCCGATTTAGAGCTTCCTTGTGGCATCGAAAGATTCCACCTCCAGACCCACTTACTAAGCTGAGACTATAGGCCTATACTTCCTCCCACTTTTGTTAAGCAGTCTCAGCCACAAGCATCGACACTGCATTTATTGATTCTGGTCTTTCTCCTCGTGTCAGCCATTCCCGTCGTTTGGCAGGATTTACTTCAAGGCAAAATTGTTAGCATGAGTTCGGGACTTTCCCGCACCTCACACTTCGTACCCAATCCCCTACGGTTTTAATTCAATGCTTGAACTCACTTCCAAAACGTTTTCCCGAGTTGTATTGTACTTGGTGGGAGAAGTGAAGCAAAAGACAAGCCATCTTGTCTGCAGCAGAACTGGCCAAAGGTCTTCTCTTAGTTTACCAATAACATTGCTTGAAAGTGGCTCGACAAAGAGATGATGTAGATCCAACGGACAATTGAAAAGTTCTTATCGAAGCCATGTTTGAATGCATGTAAAGACGAAGGGGGTAAGAAGGACTCACTTTGCAGTAGGGGTGATGGTATCAGAAAGGATAAATCCCGGCGATCCCAGTTATCGCAGGGAGGAATTCACACCTGTGATACAACAGATTGAAAGAGGGGGAAGAGAGGAAGAGATAACGCACGTAGGTTGAACCTGTTGTATCGCACTTATCGGCGAGGAGAGGATAAGAGACTGAGGATAAGGGGGCCTCAGTCTCTGGCTCTACCTCCCCCCCCCTTCCCGATAACACAACCGCATTGGTTCATCCCCGCCCCCTGATAACGGTCTCGCCAGCCAATCCACACAAAGCCAGCTGGGACATGGCGACCCCCACTGAAAACCCTCCTCTCTCTCTCGGCTTGCCATGGCTAGACCGTTTTTATTGCATTATCTCCCCGTTGATAACGCCCAAATTACGTGCCATTAGTGGTCTCGATAAGACGGGATCTCCACGCGCGGGAGATCTTGTCGTCTTCTCATGACTTAGGCTCACTATGGATACGATTACTATCGCTAGCATTCACCCGGCATCCAGACTCCATTCAACCATTGTTCCTCTCTCAGAGCTACAGCCTACTGCTTTTCTTGCGGTCTTTCTCGTACATGAAAATCAGTTTCTGAGTGTGATGAGGCTTTGAAAATTAAACACTCTGATTCCATCATCAATCACCCTGATAAAATCAAAGCAAAGATGAGCCTGCAATTCGCTAAAAATGCATAAGATCAACACATATGTAATGGGGTGTATTCGCACCATGATTAAATCAAAGGTTTATATTATGTGGATACGATACTGCTGTCGCCAACCTGCAGGTTTGCATGCAAGCCACTCTCGTGTTTCGTGATCGAGAGATGTGAGGAGGAGTGAATCGATGGCAAAAGAGGGGAAGCATTGACGCTTTAGGGTGATATCGTCGCAGCGATTGTCGATATCCAGTCGATTACGCTCAGCGGCAAACAAGCACACGCAGACCCATAAGAAATTCCCCGGACGATAGAGAGCTCGGAGGCACCAGTTGCCGCTTCACCCCCCGCTTTCGATCCGAGGCCACTCCGGGATTCAGCAACGGACCAATGAGGAGGCTGGAACCGGGCCCAATCCCCGCCCCCTTGGAAACGGCCATTACCCTCCCCTCCACTGGCGCATGGGAAGCAGCCCAATCGATCGGGACGCGCCGTGCAATTATACACATAGGCCTATAGGATCCCTCAGCGCAATCAATACCAAAGCAAACATGCCTTACATTTCTACAACTTCCAACTCTACACTGAACGACATGAGAAAAAAAAAGTCACCCGCGATGCTGTAGATTATAGACGTTTCTCATAAAAAGAAACTCTGGAATTAGGATAGCCAATTCGTCTTAAGTTTCAGAACTCAGGAATTTCGGTGTTGGTACAGTCCTTCCTTTCCTTTCTTTCTGACAGTGCTCCTTCACTATATACCATGCCATGAAGTGAAGCAACGTGAGAAATGGTTTGATGCATTGAAAGAAGGCATTTGAATTGCCTCGCTGCATTTGCATTGAAGCTGCGAGTACATGAAGGAAGATTTCATCTGCTCATGTGACCTTTCCCAGAATGAAGCTTCGGTGTGAATATCAGCCGAGATCGGATTTCCTGTGAAAAACAACGCCTCCTGATATAGGCTATCTCCCTATGGGATGCGGTAGATCCGAATAGAGGATTTCGTGAGATATGGCCCGTCAAAGCCATTTCTTTCCCGAATCCCTTCAAATATTGATGAGTTGAGGCGCCAATCGTTTATTCTTGACTCCATGCATCCCAAGTGACTGCTGCTGAACGATACTTCGCTTTGATAGAACGTATATCGTAGTGTATCGTATTTCTAGAGAAAAAAAAAAAAAAACAAAAAGAGTTTTTAAAAAAAAAAAAAAAAAAAAACAAAAAGAGCAGGGTCAACAAAATATCTCCTGACTCCATAGGCGTTATCGTCGAGAAGGCCGGGTGTTTCCTAGATTCCCAGTTTTCTTCCCATCCCGCGATCGTCTCTCGGCGAGTCATTCACCGATTGCATACGATGCGGGATGGGGAAGTCAGCGATCCGTTTATCTACGAGGTATACATAAACGAGTATGGGAAACGGCCTGTCAACATCGATACGCGATACGAGCCAGAGCCCTCGGAAAGAAAAGGCCATTAATGGAGGCAATGAAGGATGATTTGAGGGGGGAGATCTCTGTATACGAGTGAATCCGAAAGGGACTTAGTCTCACCCGGTTGACTCCCTAAATAGGAGGTCGCGTGGCTTTTCCCCTCCTGCACCAGGCCTGATAACGCCTCTCTATATAACTTCTATCATACGACGAGGGGGAGGGGGGGGGGGGATGGGGAAGCCCATAGAAGACCCGCTGTGAAATCTCCTTCCGATATCTAATTGTCCCAGCATGATGCCTTCGCCCGTTTGCATCCGTCCGACAATGGAGCCCACGGTCGTACGACCGCGGAACAGCGTCCGTTACGGCCGATGCCTCCGAGATGGACCGCGTCTCGTCTCCTGCAAAGATTCTCTCGAATTTTCGCACATTCGACTCTCGTCGTATTCGGTTATGGGCTTACGATCCGCGCCCCCGATAAGGGCATGCGTGGGGATAGGTCAGCTGTTCTTAATCCGCCGGGCACGAGTCGAGACGAGAAATATGGGTCGGCCAGGGACGACAGCGACACGGGCCCAAGGCTGCTTCACATTAATCCTCAAAAGTCTCGTATTTCTCACACAAATCCGAAGAAGTATCGAGCCCCCGAAATTAGTCTCGCGAATGCGCTCGAAATCGTTTTCACGCGGTTAAAAGCACGAACGCGAAAAGGGTCCCGATCGGCTCTCTCGGGTTCCATTTTGTTACTTCCTGCATGGCAAAAGCATCTCAATCTGCAGGTTATGAGCGATTCAATAATTTTTTTTTATCACGGGAAAGATTGACCGATTCGATATCAAAGGGGTCATCAACAAACTGTTAAACGGCCTTTCTTATCGGGAACCTCGGGAATGTGCCACGATAAGAGACAGAAATTGGCACGCTCGAGGCCGCGAAAGATACGTGGCAGACTTCCAACGACGTCGATCCGAGCGAGTAATAAATTTGGCGAAATTCCCATCGGCAAATTAAGGTTTTTAGTCTCCTCTGCACGAAGAGAAGAGAGTTCCCGCGCGAACACGAAATCCCCGATGATTCCCGTCGACCGGGCACAAAATTCGATCGAAACGCGGAGACCCGTCGGACGTCGCGATCGGCGACTCCAGCGCTGGCGAGAAGTCGCGACGAAGGAATCCTTTGAGGACGCACGCTCCAGCAGCTTCTCGCATTTCCCCTGCATCTTTTTTCTCATTGATCGGGGAAAGAAGGGAGGCCCGGAGAAGAAGGGAGGTTCGGAGAAGAAGGGAGGCTCTTCGAAGGGAGGTTCTGGCTCCCCCTGCTTGGCAACAGACCCAACAGACTCCTCGGCACTCCGGTTCCAGACAAACACAGGATGAGACAGAGAAAACCTGGTCGATTCTCCCTTTTTTCCCCTTCATTCCCCTTCTCGCTTCGGAGACGGAGTGACACCAGTTTTTAACGGCCGGAAATGGATTTGGATTGTGGAGAAATTTTATCGGCCGCGACTCAATTTCCGCTCTATTTCGGGGGGCGAGGAAATAAAGGAGGAAATTCTGACGGGCCTTATCCGCGACACCATCGTTTCGTTCCCCGATTCTCCGCCGTGCAAGTCTGAGTTCATTATGCTGAGAAAAGCCCGGTCGATTCCTAGCGGTGTCGGCGGTGTCGGCGGTGTCGAATGGGGTCGCACGTCTGCAGACCAGCTGGAAAACGACTTTGCTGCAGAATAAATGAATATTAATTTCGGTGCTAACGATCAGTGACCCTCTTAAAACCTTTTTTTTCTCTCAAATCGACCGACACTCAACGGCTGCGAACACGAATCGACGACCTCGAAATCTCGCGACGTTCGACTCAACCGCCCGTCAAAAAAAAAAATTAATCAAAAAAATATAACCGGATTTTGAATTTAATTTAAACTCGGTACGAAACGTCGCCCCCAACTTCGGAAGGAAATTCCGTCCCGGTCGACGCGGCATGGCCGAGGGGATGCGAGGGAGGGAAGTCACAATTATTTATGAGCTAATTAACCGAGGTCCCCCAGGAGGTAATTAGGAGTATAGCCCGAGGAAATGGGCGGGGGAACGATGCCCTTTTTCCCCCACATAATCGAGGGAGATCCGGCCCGCGATTGGCTGTCACCATGGAAACGCCGGTGTGCAGGTGCACGCCATCCCCGTCTCGTGTGCCGATTTCGTCGGGACCGTTCCCTCCCCCTTTTCATGCATGCATGCATGCATGCACTCAAAGGAATTTCATAATGGCCGGGGCGATAACGTAAATGACCTCCCTCGATACCCGCGAGATAAAGTCTAAATACCTGTCTTGCCTCTCCACCGCCGAACGGAAATCGTGCCGGGAAGAATAGGGAGCTTAAAAACTTCTCTTTTCCCCCATCGAGGATTCGGAATCGCGATAAAACGGCGGATCGCCTGCACCCGCGCCATCGAACTCTTTGGAGTCCCGTTGTGACCCCCATGGAAATCCGATGGTAATGTTCGGCCCGAGAGGCGTCGAACTCGTCGCCCGTTTTCGCCCCGAATGCAGGTGCGAGGAGATCCCGAATTCCGATTCCGGGTGCCGACGACCGCCGTACCGCGATACCGCGATACCGCCGTGCCGTATGCATCGCGAACGTCCGAAGGTCGTTGGCCTTGGCCTTCCCGAGGGGGATCGCGAGAGATGGACGCGATTCTGCGTTTCAAGAAAGAGATCCCTACCGGATCGGTCGCCACCTCGAGGAGAAGTCTTCGCGGATCTCCCCGCGATTCAATTAACCGTATCGATAATAAATGGGTAAACCCATTCGGTAAACGAAGAATCTCGACCCGAGTTCGAGTTCGTTCATCGCGAAACCGAAAGCTCGATCGAACCGCCTGGAGGCAGAGGAAAGTGGTCACGCGGGAATCCTAAGAGGAGACTCATTTAACGCCACGTGGAGGAATCCCGTCTTACCTCTTCTTAATTCCACACAGAGATAAACAGTTTCTCCACGAGTTTCCACCTTGCATCTCCCACCTTGCATCTCCCACCTTGCATCTCCCACCTTGCATCTCCCACCTTGCATCTCCCACCTTGCATCTCCTACCTTGCATATCCCACCTTGCATTTCCCCCCTTGCATCTCCCACCTTGCATCTCCCACCTTTCATTTCCCACCTTGCACTTCCCATCTTGCATAAAATTTCCCCCCTGCAAATAGTTTCTCGACCACCACCGAAGGCAGCTGAGGATTATCTCTAGAATCGGGCAATACCGACCGTCCGAGAGCCAATGGCCAAGAGCCAATAGATCTTTGTGACGCGCATCGCAAGGACGCCATATATTGTTTACTCCCCGTGATTTGTTTTCAGGCCATTCTTTCGCCTTCACATTTTCATTTATTTAAGCCGCAAATGGGACTCAATTTCTCTTCCCCCGTCTTCGACAATCTTCGTCGCTTCTCCCCATGTCTTTGTTTTTGTTTCCTTTTTTTTTATATTTATTTATTATTTATCTGTCGCGTAGAAGAAAGTACACTCGTCCTTTCACGCATTCTTCTCTGTGGAATTTCTCAGCGACGTGCGTTCCTCCTCGAAAAATAATAATAATAATAATATAAA
>CAJPEV010001716.1:45390-59122 GCA_905338385.1 Darwinula stevensoni | reverse complement strand
CGACTCGGAGTAGAATGACATTTGGTATGTAGAGCAATAAAGAGTTGTACAATAGCATCATAGCCTAAAGCAAAAGATCGTGCAATCTCCTAGCCTGATTCTAAAAACTTTCAGAGTGACCCACGTAAGAGTGGATTAGGGTGTGGTGGTGGTCCTGACTCCCCTTGGTTCAGACGATGGAGGGGAAAGTGACTTTTAATTAGTGTGAGCAGCTGGGGCAACAGTTGAGAATGGTCCCTGAGGGGATGAACCTCAATAGTTGGGTTTATCCTGAAATCAGGATCTTGAGAAAAACTTTCTCCCTAAATTATACCTTTCCATATGGCTCCGTTTGGTTCAAGGGAAATATTTCTGGCAATGTGCCCCCCCATCGACTGTACTCAAGTGCCTTGAGTACAGTCGATGCTCTATAAAACGAACCTCGATATAAAGCATTTTCTTTATTTTACTTTTTGTTTTCAACTCACGGCTGTTTTTCTCATTTACATGCATGTTGAAAAGTTTTTCCGTTACCTGTGCAACGAATTTTTCGGTTTTACAAACTCGTATTTTCGTTCGAAGGAACAAACCCGTTCAGTAATAAATCCATGCATAAAAAATTTAGCACGTCATGGTGCGTACATACATACATCATGGAAACTGTATATTTGCAATATCGCATGAGCCTAGGCCTTCGAATTCTTTTCTCAATGGGCTACTAATTGATTTTTGTTGCAATAAATTACATTTTGATTCGATATTCACATAAGTTTCTTTTTTCAGCGGAATGTAGAAAATTCTATGTAACGAATTGTCCTTATAATTTTTTTTAGCCTGTCCCTTCGAGTTCATTATATCAACCATCGACTGCACCTCAAAATTAATATTTTTTATTGAAGTAATTACTCCGAGATTTCCTCACGTACCAACTTTTAGCTTTCTATGTCTCTCCGTTACGTTGGAGCCTCAAACTCGGATTTTTTTCTGAAGTCGGCACAATAACATTTATTAGTGCACCGAGTTTCAGGCTCCTATCATATCTAGAACACGATAAGAATCAGCGTCAGTCACTCACGATCGTCTATACGTATTCGAATTGACGGTTGCGGCACTTATTACAAGCAGGCCTGTTGAAATAATCGTGATGAGCGGAAGTGCAGGACACCGAAAGATTGTCAAGAAGTTATATCCAGCGGATCCCGATCGGGACCCGAATCCCCGTACCGCATACCGGTGACGGCAAATTATTTCGGAAATTAAGGGCACAGGCTGTATGAATGAGAAGCAGCGTGGCGCAGCATCAAATACTGCAACTGACGAAGATACAATTGTTGGGGTGCTCGCGACGAATCCCTCCGAGTCCCCTCCGAGTCCCCTCCGAGTGCCCCCCGAGTCCCCCCCGAGTCCCTCTGAGACCAGTGATATCCCCTTTGGTGCGCGAATTATATGACACCCTGTACAATACCAAAGGGCATGACAATTTTTTCAAGAAATCCATGAGGGTGGAGCAACTCAAGTTCTTTCTGAGTGTATTGTCAAGGAATAGCCCTGAATACCCTCTGGTAGCGATAGGCCTTTTGGCCTGGGTCGATATCTCAGAATCATATTTATATTCGTGGCCTTATAAGGACCAAATGAGTCGAAACTGTGCTAATTCTCCCTTGCACCTATGTCAAGAGGTGGCAACAGAATCGGAGAGTTAATGTTGGGTGAATTGCATAAAACTGACTTAAGCGTAATAAAACTTTAAACCTCCTTTAGCGGAGCTAATGGAAGTTTAAAGTGTCATTACGCTTAAAGTAAGTTTTCTGCAATCCACCTGATATCTTTGGAAGAGCATTATGAGATCGAGAACCTCAGCCTCACGGCCATGATGGCATAGAAGACCAATGAAAACAAGGGAGAGTTATGATGAACTGCCGAGGACGCCATTTTAGCTGCCGAAAACGATTCGGCCTTTCCACGCCTGTGTCCATCATGCGAAAGGAGTCCCTTCTGCTAACGGATCTCTCCTCGACAGGCCTCGGCTGTCGCTCGGGAAAACGTCGCCTAACGCCCCAAGCAGCATGTTCACGTAAACAAGATATCAATTTGTTGCAAACAATGTAAATTTCTTGCGATTGCCATGAAAATGACAACACGAATATGTAAAATTTACGTTCCTATATTTACACCACCAAAGTGTACGTGCATTTTACATAAACTAGACGTCATTCTATCTGACGTGATGTACATGATATCAAGTTTATGCGAAGTTAATATCACACTTTCCATATGAAACTTTAGCTGACGATACCGCAGTTGCAGTCCCAAGACTCCTCACTAGATGGAACCCTTGTTCCCTGCACCCTACAAATGTTATTAAGTACTGGCTTTCCCGATACAGTATCAGGTTTTCTTACCATCCTTCTACTTTTTATCATGCAATCCATGAATATACGAGGTCTGACAATAAAATAACGAGACTGACAACAGTGTAATGCGTATGGCGACTCTGGGTTAGTGGCGATTGCTGTAACCTGTCAGTGCATGTCTTAAGTCTGTGCAAACTTGTCATGATACTTGCAGTGATTGTAGAGCAGTACCACTTTACCTAAAGTACTGTTAAGGGCACTCGTAAAAAAAAAAAATCAAACTCAAAGAAAAACCAACCGATTAACCGGTTAAGACGATGTTGTTCTGTTTCTTCTACTGCAAAGGAATAGTGCATGGTGAGTCTGTTCCTGCTGGTGAAACAGTCAACCAGCAATTTCATCTGGAAGTTTTGAAACGCCCGAGACAGCGGGTTCGTCGTGTGAGGCCGGAATTTTCCCCGATAAGTGGATTTTGCACCACGATAACGCACCGTCACACGCAGCACTTTCCGTCTAGGAGTTTTTGGCAAAAAAAATCAATTACAGTACTTGAACACCCCCTTATTCACCGGATCTCGCTCCGTGTGACTTTTCCTTGTTCCCTAATGTGAAGAAATACATCAAGGGAACATATTTTGAAACCGTGGAAGAGATTCTTAAGGTTACGACGGGCGTTCTAAACATCTTGCAGGAGATTGACTTAAGGAAGTGCTTCGACAGTTGGGAAAAAATGCTGGAATTCATGTATAGCTGCAAGAGGGAACTACTTCGAAGGAGACCACCACAGTTTACAATAATATAAAATATAGCTATTAAAAAATACAGTCTCGTTATTTTATTGTCAGACCTCGTATATATGGAAAGCAGGAAATTATTACACATTTTAAATAATATATGACTGCTGGAATATATGAATATATGAATGCTGGCGCTAAGCTTGTTATTACAGCAGGGCACGGGATTAGGGAAGAGTAGAGTCCCAGCTCCACAAGTATTATACCTTCTCTATCCTTAGTGGAAGAGAGCTCCTCTAAACAGCTATTTCTTCTCCCGAGGTCCTGGTACGGGAGGAGGAAGTAGTGAGTCATCTTGGTACTCTTGAGTGCTGGTGAGGATGAGTACTTGTGTACTCGTCCTCGCAAGTAACCTTGAGTTCCGAAGTATGGAAAGGAATGGGAGATATACAGTGTATCGATTCCCTTCAAAAGTACGAATTGGTTCGTTAAATACGCATGAATGTTAGGGGGAAATTAACATCAATTTTACGTAAAATGAATGTAAACATGCTGTTGGGGATGTACACGGGAATGTCAATTTTAGTCAAATTTACGTTAATTTTATATCACAGTTTACGTATTACAGAGGTGACATTTCTGCAAACATGTCGACATTATCTTGGTGATGGTTTGCATAAAATAGATATAAATGGACAAAAAATTTGCATTCAGTTTACGTAAAATCAACATAAACACGCTGCTTGGGAATATTTAGTTGCAATAGCAAGCCTAGATACAACTTTGGGTCGAGGATTGGCCTCCCGATCGACGCCCAACCCCTGACATGTAAGACGATTTCCAGGGGCGGAAAAGGAAAAAAAAAATTGGAATACCTTCCTTCAGCACAGGGACATCCAGAAGCACACTTGGCACAGGTCTGAGAGTCCGGACTGGAACTGAGGGCCATCCCAGTCAAAAATTTCAGCGTGGCATCAGTGGGTTATAGTCAGTGGCGTAGGCAGAAAATCGGCAGGGGCCAGGTAGCCACCCCAATCCTACGCTTAGCTCCACCACCCGCAATTTACCTTTTTTAAAGAAATCGTGGTCTGGCGTCTTGGGTCTGTGGATGGACATTAGACTTTCCTCGAAGGGGGATAGCTTAAACTGGAATTCTCCAGGAAGGCTGAAATATGCCTGACTGTCACTGACCAGGAAGCCCAAAGTTTCACCTCTTTTTGAAAACCCATGTTTTGACCCACTAAACCCCCCCCCCCCCCCCCCTTCCCTACGCCACTGGTTATAGTGGACTCAATACTTCGTTTTGTCAATAATCCCATGTGCCATTCGCGTGGACAGTCGCTCTATTGTCCTTTCCGAGAGATATTCATCATGAGGTTCTCCATAGAAGAAAAGAGAGACGACGATGAATGCAGTTTTCCCTGGCCCTCTTAGCTAGCACAACAAAAGATACGAGGCATCGAGTGACCCAATTAAAGGGTTAATCGGACCATTCGAAGTACTTCAGGAAAATGAAGCATCGGAGCTCTGATCTTCAGGACTCTTGTGAATCTGATAAGAGATCTGCTGAATAACCTGCCCGACGGCCCGTTTCTAATCGACGCCGTAGTTTCTCGTGCAGGGAAATGCTTTTTGCACCGGTTTTTCTGATTGTCGATGGCTAAGGAAGGAATCCATTCAGTCGTTTCTCCCCTGCATGCATGAATTCTCCATATTCTCCAATTCAGATATTTCATCGCGCTCTTTCAACGCTTTTTGGACAAGGATAGACAAGTAGGTCGACGCCGTTCGGGGATGAAGGGGAGGTTTCCGTCGCGGATTTTGCTTTTAATTAATCAGGAAAGTGTCCTTGGGGGAAATACGTCTTCCTGAGAAAGACTGGAAGTTCTTTCGAGAAAGCGATGAGTCTGCGAATTTGGGAAATGGAGACGTGTTGGAATCTTATCTTTGCGGAAAATCCACACCCGACGGAATCCCATCAGAATTCCCGGCTTCCGCGCTCGATAATTTCGATAAAGAGGAAGGCGACAGATGGAAGACAAATTTGAACTTACTTCAGCAAGTTCATTTCCTCATTCTCCCCAGATCCCCGAGCACCGGGGAATCCAAACCGCCGAGCGGTTGCCGAAGGGCAGAAGGGCCTTTTTTTGTTGCTGGGATCGAAGAATTGCAGAACTGCAATAGTTGTACTGGTTCATGCAATATAGGGATTTCCGAGGGATGAGAATGAAACTCGTGAGATCGCACATCTAAAGATAAAATCCATGGAAAATCGAAGATCGGAAAATATGGGAAAATACTAATATGAGAGGAAAAATAGTAAAAATAGTAAAAAGTGCGAGACGCCTAGTTTAAAGAATCAAGCAATAAATGCTTTCAATGTGTTTTTCCCAAAACAATTTCCTGAAGCAGAGGATTTAAATATTTCATCCCCTAGATTTAAAAAATGTATTAAAAGCATTAAAAAAAAACTAAAAAATCGATATTAAAGGAAATCTTTAGATACGAAAATCGTAAAAGGCGTTTATGGCATTCCTGCATGAACACATCTCTTGGGCCTAATTAGTTATTTATATTTAAAGGCAACCTGCTGCATGATTCTTATTTTAAAAAAAGGATCATTCTATAGGGTCAACACAAACTGTCCATGAAAATCTTATGGAATTCCACGGTTTGATGTCTTCAGCTTCCAAAACTCCATAAACATTAAAGTGCCTGTAATAACTCCAAATAACATGCTTGAATCGAACCACTTGGGGCGCCTCGTGATCTGTAGCAATAGTCCTATGAGGCCCTACAAATGGTGATGTGGCATCCTGCACATGTGTATTCAAGGCAGGCTGTGGTGTTTTTTTTTTAATGGCGACCAACGTTCAATCCAAGCAGTAATTGAATGGTGTCATGTGCAAGTTGAAATTATGGAGGCATATGGAGGCAGGGGCTCCCAGTTTCAAATGCGCCCAATGAGTTTTTCAGGCGGAAAAAAGCGGCTGCGAAAAAGCCAAAAACTTTGGTGACAACAGGAAACCTTCGGTTGTGGATCCTTACAAATCGTTCGCTTCCCATGAGGATTTGGAACCGGGTGGATGTCCCCCTAGGCGTTATTTCCACCTGTTGTAGCAATGTCCACCAGGGGGAAAATCCATCTGGCTCGAAATCCAAGTGCGTGATTGGATAGGTGGAATTCCACAGGGGAGGCTTCCACCTGGTTCCAAATCCACCCCCTATCCACCTGGATGTTTGACCAGGTGGATAAGAGGTGGACGTTTTGCTAGAAGAGCAATTTTTGTTGTAAACCTCTCCATTGTTATTGTGCTTTAAAAAGTGAGTCATTGCTTCCAGCTTAGCCTGTGCATTCTGCCTGCGGATGAGAAAAGCCTCAGCTGATGGGCACCGAACAAGGAAAGATCCTGTTCGGTGGGAAAATCAGTACCGCATGCAGGTGTGGATGGACGAGATGACGAGAATCTTTTTCTGCCAAACTTGACCAAAGGATCGTTCCTCCAAGACGATCCTTCCGAGGATGTGTTTGCCCTTCTTGCATAGAATCGTTGACCTCTTCCATCATTTTTGGAGATGATTAGATGGATTATTCCCCATCCATCTGTCGTGCCCCCACATCGTACTTCCTTAAAATAACATATCTCGGGCAATATCATGCTTGTTTGTGCAAGGTTACCCCACTCTTAGAATTCTGAGGCGACTTTAAGTGAAGTCAATGTTCGTTTTTCGTTTCAAATGAATAAAACACATTGCTTTGATGCAGTTCTCTCCTTGCTTGTCCACAACCTTTACTCATCTTTCTAGAGGGAAAATTTGTACGAAATAAATACCACATCGCATATTGCTGTGATCTCTTTGGGATGTGCGTCTGGATGAACTTGTGGCCATGCCTTGTCATCCCGCCGTCTAATCAGTTGGGCATCGACCACATCAGTCAATGATATTCGGTATTTAAGTCATCGTCACTGTGGGTTTGGCCTGTGACTCTCCCTTTAGGTCAATTAGACCTAAGTTCGCTCTGCATTGGATCTCATCGGTGCAGGTCCACTCCAATTCAGATTCCTGGTGAAGGCTTTCATCAAGGACTAAAGTGTGTGTGCTCTTCATCTTTCATGTCTCTTCATCTTTGACGGTCCATGGGTCAGATGAAGGCAGCCGTGTTGTGATTGAAATATGTGTTCATTCATTCATCTGTCCTTTGATTTATTCACTAGGTTATGCCGTGATGCACCCGTCCAAGCATTCCTTCCGTTATTCCCCAGGCATCAATTGACTCCACTTCGTGTTCGACGGGGTACTCCAATAAAACTCAATATAACTTTAGGATGGCCGCCAACGTCGGCTAGGTATATGGAACTGCACCAGACCACCGGTTGAAAAGCATTAGTTTTCCCAATGCTATTTGCCCTGCTCACTGGGTAACTTTCATCAGTTTCTAGCACGCTAAACTATTGACTTGCAAGACATTGTATACTGCTGGACAGAATCGATTTTATTTTGGAATTTGGAATAATTATTATTTCTCACTACTGCAAGAAAGTGAAATTGATAAAATCATTATTCACAGTGCAATATGTCTAAGAAAGCAGAGCAGAAAGGTCAAACTCGCAGGATATTTAAAATTTGCAACAATTGAGCAAAACTTGTTATAACCTAACGAAGGCCTTCCTCTATCGCGCAATGAATTGTTTCCATCAACTGCAGCAGCCCCAGAAAGGACTGAAATCCATCCTTCTTCCACCTGAGTCCAGGTAAGGTCCTCATAGGAACCTCAGACATAGCAGATCAAAATGAAATGGTCATTGCTCCAAAGACATTCTGTATTGCTGCTATCAGTGTGGCTTTTCTAGGACAAGGGACAATCATAACAACCGGCAGCATAGGCACACGTCAACGCTGTGTAATCGCCGTTTGAGCAATTAGCGTTGGACCCGGATGCACAACGACCCACAGCTACTCTTCTACTTCCACATCTGCAAAGGAAGGCGGGTATAATGATTCTATTGTAGCAGAATACCGTGCTACATAATAATTATCAACTTGTTCTCCAATGCTCTTGCTTCTTCTTCAAGTCAGCTACGGTGCCCTATTGAGGTGCAAAGCGATATGGAAATCGAGCACACTTAGATGTGATACCATCCAAAACAGCATGTTTATGTTAATTTTACGTAAAATGAATGTAAATTTTTTGTCCATTTTTTATCATTTTTACGCAAACCATTGTCAAGATAATAACAACATGTTTGCATAAATGTCACCCCTGTGATAGTAAACGGTGATATAAAATTAACGTAAATTTTACGTAAAATTGACATGCCCGCTTGCATTCCCAACAGCATGTTTACGTTCATTTTACGTAAGATTTATGTTAATTTCCCTCTAGCTTTCATGTCTTTAACGAGCCAATCAACACCATTGAAAAGAATTTATATACTGTAACTCCAATTCCTTTCCATATCTTGGAACTCATGGGTGCTTGGAAGAGTACACTCGCCCTCACCGGCACTTAACAGTACCTAAATGATCTACCACTTCCTCCTCCCGTACTGGAACCTTGGGAGGAGGAGTATATGTTCAGAGGAGCTCTCTTCCATTTAGGATAGAGAAGACTAAATACTTGCACAGGGTGGGGCAGGTAAATTGGGACAAACTATAATGGAAATTAAAAAGACATGTTTTGCAAGCAAAAATCAATATATTGAAATGAAAATTGNTTCATGGATTGCATAATAAAAAGTGGAAGAATGGTAAGAAAATCTGATACTCTATCAGAAAGCCAGTACTTAATAGTATTCGTAGGATGCAGGGAACAAGGGTTCCATCTAGTGAGGAATCTTGGTACTGCAACTGCGGGATGATCAGCTAAAGTTTTATGTGGAAGTGTGGCGCTAATTTTGCCTAAACTTGATATCATGTACTTCACGTCATATTGAGTGACGTCTAGTTTATGTAAAATACACGTACACTTTGGTGACGTAAATATAGGAACGTAAATTTTACGTAAACGTGATGTCATTTTCGTGGCAATCGCAAGAAATTTACATTGTTTGCAAAGAGTTGATATCTTGTTTACGTAAACATGCTGCTTGGGATCAAGTCCATTTTTCGATTAAATTGTACATCTGACTTCTCGCTTCGTGAATCGGGTTAGTTTATGATAGCGTACCGTAATTTATACTGAGCAGTGATTCCTGAACAGTCGTGGCGACCTGTTATGAGACCGACAGGAGCAGAATGAAGGTACTTCATTAAAGGACACGTCACATGTTCAAAACGAAGGACATGATTAATATTGAAGCCAAATAACGGATCTTTTGCCCAAGTTTTCCCGAGTGTGTTCAATATTCAGAGAAGTTCCTCCTCGTAGTTAATTATTGATGACGGCAATGAATTCGGGCAATATGCTGATCCGTCTTTCAACACATGAGGGTTCAATTGAAAGGAGGGATTTTCTAAAAGCATATTAAAGGTAGACTTGGGCTTACGTTGAATTATATCCATTGGATGAACCCTCCGGCGTCAGCATTCCCGGGATCAGCCTGCGATTGGGTATAGACGACGATGAATCGTCCAGGTAATAGGTGCAGCAAGTGATGGAGTGGCTGCGGCCGTCACAGCTCCCTTCGGAGAAGGAGCCACAGGCACCCTTCATGAACTGTCCGTCATCGAAGCAGGAGAGCACCTGCCCGGCATCACCGTAATGAACCCGGCACGAATCGGATGTGAGGTTCCCTTCAGTCACATAACAACACTTGATTGAGGTGGCGATGCTAGAACCACAGTCGTTATTCGTTCCGGACCCCGCCCCGCATGTGGAGAAAACCATCTACCAAGGAGCGTGAAACACTGGAATCAGCATGGATCTTCATTCACTCGAAACTAAAAATATGAGACAAGTTTAAGTAAAGGACGCTAATGGCGGTTCTGCAGTCAAAAGGAGTCAGGGCCGTGAAGGGGGCTGGAGCGAGCGAGGAGTTTCACCTTCTGATGACTGCCTGTATGGTAAGTAAAGTCCAACTTTACTTCTAGTAAAGTTGGAAAGTTGGGGGGAAAAAGTCCAAACTTTTTTTGTCCAAACATTTGTGCCCTTCACTTGAAGCATCTAACATATATAGACGATGGTTAGTAACTGACGCTAATTCTAACAATATTTTATATACGATGGAAAGATGAAACTTGGTACACATATGGCCTTCAGAAAATATCTGACTTAGGAGGTACATGCCCTAGGACACACTTTTCTGGGGAGAAAGTTTTTCAAGGCCTTTTTTCACGGCAGCGAAAAGGATTTTTTTTAAATGTATATAAATATATAATTGTGAAGTTTAGTGAATCTATTCTTCGGAATGCTGAGTTTTGGGAAAATCAAAAGATTGAGATACGACACCCTCAAGGCGGGTGGAGAAAGGATAACCGTTAAATTTTTTCTTAAGGGTGAGTCAGGGTTTACTAAAATGTCACATTTTATTAGACTACCGAGGTAGTCTAAGGGTAACGCGGTACGCCACTCAACATTCGAAGTGGATCACTATCGATTTCAAGGGTACCGACGGAGGTAAAAAAAAAAAAGTGTGGCGCATGTTTGGTTCATATACTCGAACCACTTTTTACTCGATCGTTCGGAAACCAGGGGAAACCAAATGATAATGCTGGACCAATGCGACATTTAAGTTATTTATAGCAGTGATCCACGTCGAATGATGAGTGGTGTATATGTGGTATGCAGACGATCGTGAGTGAACGACTCACTGGGGTGGTGATTCCAGATAAAGGTTCTACTTTTTACGGACGTCCCCTTGGGGCACATTATTTTGAGGATTTTTTTTTTCTGAATTTTTCCTTGACTTGATAGTGGTCGTCACAAGTTGTGTTAAAGGAATACTGAATGAACTTAAGCTTCCAAAAGAGAATTACACAGAACGCAATAAATATGATTGTATTAGGAGTGTACATAACGAGATTGTATAAGACGTTTCACATTCCGTCTCAACGAATCCTAACTGCATGTGAAAAAGAGAGGGAGAGAGAGAACCTCATCTGCGTCACAGGTTACAATCAACCCTTCTGCCTCTTCCAGTGGAGACCGGCAGTTCGTCCAAGTGAGACCCAGGCATTGGATGGCAAAGAGCAGGATGATCGCGATCCCCGCTGCGATTCTGAGAACATGCATCTGATAAAAGGAGAGATTAGACATCTCGACATCCACCTCAGCGTATTTCAGCTTCGCAATAACAGGAGGCGGACATTAGAGGGAGATCTCGTCAAAGGAGGTCAAAGCACTCAATGGCGAGCAATTTTTCCAACAATAATCTTTGCTACGTAACGTAACCGAGGACTTGAATCGCTAGTTTCAAGCGGAATCTTGTAGTCAGTATGCATTGACGTTCATATTGAAATGTCAATGAAGTAAGAAGACTGATAGCGGTCCAAAATAACTTTTTCTCGGCCGCTTGAGGGAGCTATTTCACTTCATCTCTTTACTCACCGTTGGCATGATTACAATGGAAGATCCTGCGTCCGATGTAGGAAGACTCGGCTCCGAAAGACAAAATTCGATGTGGAAGGTGGAGATGGAGGGTACCGATAATCCGCCTCTTTTATAGAGGGTTGGACACGTTATCATGAGGACGCATATGACGCACTTCCAAGGCAAGAATGACAGCTGCAAGATAAACTTTAGGCTCATCTTTGGTTTCCCGGAATTGCAAAAGCGATTTGGACTAAGATTTAGATTTAGATTTAAGTTTAGCAGAGCCGAGGAACTGGCCCCAATATTGACTCAAATCGACTTGTGAGTCCCTTGCAGTTTAGGCCCATGATATTTCCCCATGATCCTGACTTTCACGAACCCTGTTCTAGTTTTCGGAGCAATGGAAAGCTGAAAGTTGATTTGACAAAAAAGGAGTTCGGGGTGCTGATTTCAGGAGGAATTCTGTTTTTGGGATAACCCTCTGAGAAAACTTTTTGCAGGAGATTTGTTGTTCAGGAATCCTTTTCCACTTTAGCGAAATAATCTTTGCATTCGTATTGGGAAAGGTTCTGTATGAAGGTAAATTTTCGAAATGGAAATTTCTGGAAGATGTTCAAGATATCCCTCCTCCCAAAAAGCGAGTCATATTGGTTGCTTTTTCTTAGAGTGGGTAATGCATGAAGTAGATTATCTTGTGACCAAGCGTAATGGAGGACAATCGGTCGTAGTTTCCACATTTGACGTAAAGTCCCTGATTATTATTATTATTCTACTAGCGAGTTTGTTTGCCCGAAGGGCAAACAAACTAGCTATGGTCGCGCCTTCGGCGCTCCATTACCTTGGATAGTGATTTATTCATTTATTCTCTGCGAAATGGCAAACACGTATTTAAAGTACGTCCCCATTGAAATACGTGACATATGGGGACGAAAGTCTTCATTTTTATCAAAATCATTACATCTATTACTTCTAGTGTGCCTAACTTGAAATCTTTTCATGTGTCCCTTTTTGTAAGGATGGAGAATACATTTTGCAGTACTTCCCTCCTATAATATACGATAATGGGGCATATTTCAAAAGTAGGATTTTTCCTGTACTCAACCATCAAATAGGTACTTTTGAGGGAATTTTAAATTTTCTGTCTGTTTCGTTGGATCAAAAAAAAATAATTCAGGAAAATGGGGCTGAAATAAAGTGCCCTGATGGGTTTTAACGAAAATTTTATTTATTCTGAAATGTAGACTCAGGGAACTCCATGCCACCCATATTCAGCCTTATACGTTTCCCCTTTTTACTGGCGGTAAAAAATGTATTTGGAAGAGCGTCAAACCCAGAAGCTGTGCTCTGAGGAGACGCACAGCAAAAGTTGAATTTTTCCTTAAATCAGCATCACGTCCGTTATGCGTACGCCATCTGCTACTTTTTTCTTTTTCTGCCCGATTCGCTAGATATTAAAAATTCTTTGAAAACATAACGTCCCCAAGAAATATCCCTCCCAAAATTCCAATATTTTGGAAATTTGACATTTTTCCTGAGCTGAGTGCGTCAGCAGTCACGTTCTTGCCAGGTTTCAGCTTTCCATGTGTCTCCGTTTGATTGAAGCAAAGAGAACTATTTGAAAATATGTTTCCCGAAAAGGTGTGTCCCTATGGCATGTATCGCCAAAATTTTTCCTGAACTCAGCATGCGAATAGCTACTTATGTCAGTCAGTCAGCTACTCACGATTCTGTATATATATAATAAAAGTAGAATTCTTTCTTTACTCAGCTATCCATCGGGTTCTTCTTTGGCAAGTTTAACATTTCTCGCGCACTATGTTTTGCTGGATCGAGAAAATATGCCTTTTGCAATATGTGCCCTCAGGCGCTTTAAGGTACTACGGGAACATAAAAATCGACCCCCCTGGATCAAAATTCCGCTCTATAATTGTTGTAAGGGGCCTCAAGAAAGGGCCTTGGAGCCGATTGCTGGCTCTCTCAGGTCACCCCTGGGGCCATGATCTGTGGTCAAAGGTCAAAATTTGCATGCTTCTCTTTGAAAATCTCCATCTCCCCAACCCTCGGTCGCAGAAACGTGAAATTTGCACCATTCTCCTTGAGACATACAGCACTATATGGAAAAAATAAATCCTCGTATGCAACTGTCGTTCCCGAGACGCCATGACGCCATAACTGAGAATTTTTCTGTTTTC
>CAJPEV010001716.1:0-43872 GCA_905338385.1 Darwinula stevensoni | reverse complement strand
TACGAGGAATGAGAGCGAAAAAACAGATTCCGAAAACAGAAAAATTCTCAGTTATGGCGTCATGGCGTCTCGGGAACGACAGTTGCATACGAGGATTTATTTTTTCCATATAGTGCTGTATGTCTCAAGGAGAATGGTGCAAATTTCACGTTTCTGCGACCGAGGGTTGGGGAGATGGAGATTTTCAAAGAGAAGCATGCAAATTTTGACCTTTGACCACAGATCATGGCCCCAGGGGTGACCTGAGAGAGCCAGCAATCGGCTCCAAGGCCCTTTCTTGAGGTCCCTTACAACAATTATAGAGCGGAATTTTGATCCAGGGGGGTCGATTTTTATGTTCCCGTAGTACCTTAACTGAAAAGTAAATTTTTTTTTTTACCGAAATCAATCCTCAGAGAACTACTTGCCCACAAAGTTTCAACCTTATACGTTTGCCCTTTTCGCTGGTGAAAAAAAAAAAACATGTTTGGAAAAGCCGACGCACCCAAAAGCTATGCCCGGAGGGGATGCAACATGAAAGCTGAATACTCCCTCAACTCAATAATACCATGTCACTTATACGTGTGCCAAGTTTCACCTTTCCATTTCTGTCCAATTCGCCACGAAAATTTTTTTTAAAAATCGCCCCTCGAAAAAATTCCCCTGGGGATGCATCGAGACTTAACATTTTCCTTTAACTCCTTGTCTCAGTAGTCACATTCATGCAAAGTTTCAGCTTTCCATGTTCTTCAGTTTAACTGATGCAAAAAAAAAAAATTGGTAAACATCTCCCTTTGAAATTTGTGCCCCCAGGGCATTTACTTCCAAAGTCTGAATTTTCTGCACGCAGCATCCCAATAGGTAGTTATGTACTAAGTTTCATCTTTCCACAGCAGCTCAATACGCCAGGGCAAAAAAAATTACGTGAAAACGTCGGCCTCTAAAAATATGCCCCCA
Source organism: Darwinula stevensoni (assembly GCA_905338385.1). Classification (NCBI taxonomy): domain Eukaryota; kingdom Metazoa; phylum Arthropoda; class Ostracoda; order Podocopida; family Darwinulidae; genus Darwinula; species Darwinula stevensoni. Next base: position 42,936 of record CAJPEV010001716.1, on the reverse strand, counting down.
CAGAGCATGTATCTTAAATTGTACATTTTTCCTGAACTCATCGTCTCGGTAGGCATATCCATGCCAAGTTTCAGCTTTCCATGTCTCTCCGTTTTACTAAAGCAAAAATATTGTTACAGGGAGGGAATGAGTAACGCGACTTGGCAGGCATAGGAGGCCGATAGAAAGCCTTGGAACGGCCGGGAATTGAACCCGGGCCTCCTGATTGCTGTGTCAGGTGTGCTACCACTACACCTCCGAATCCTGGACATCTAGTCTAGCCTCTCGATGCCATCCTAATCCATCACAATGTATATATCTTTAAAAACTTCTCCCCCCAAAATATGTACCCCCAGGGCATGTACCTCCAAAGTCGGATTTTTTGACTTGAGATGTAGGGTTTTCCATGTACACATGGTTAAAAGTCTAAATATTGAAGAGAAGAACATGGTTAGAATTAGCATCAGTCAGTCAGTCACGATCGTCTATATATATTAGATTCATATAGGTGATAATATAGAGCAAAGCCTCAGGCTTTTCAGGGGGAGAGGGCAGTTTCTCTCCCAAACTCACTGAAGGAAATCTAACATCATCTCATACTAGCGAGTTTGTCTGCCCTTCGGCCAAACAAACTCGCTATTGTCGCGCCTTCGGCGCTCCATTACCAGGATAGTGATTCATTCAATAATTTATTTTCCGGTACGGGAGTTCCTCCCGTACCGGAACCTCGGGAGGAGAAGTAGATGTTCAGAGGAGCTGTCTTCCAATTAGGATAAGGGAGGTTTAGTATTTTTTCTATTGTTTTCTAAGACGGGCGAGCGTCAAACGTCTTCATAATTTGGTCATTGGTATATAATGACCCCCGTAAATGAAAGTGATATCGCGTTGATTTTCAGCACGAAAGAAATAACTCGACACCATAACTTACCCTGTGAGATAAGTCAAGATGCCAATTTCTGTTTCGTCCATATTCCAAACAGATCCGTCTCGTAAATAACTCATTTTTAATTTTCTAGCTGAGTTTTGAAAAACTATTTTTAAAAAAAAATCAGACCCAGACTGATTCGAATTGAAGCTGCGGCACAGCAGTTAGCTGGGTTTAAGGAATCCTCACGGTCAAGTCATGTCACGTATAACGCATTCACAATTTCCAGCGGGCCGCCTTTGATTCAGCATTACATGGATTTTGCCGATCATTGCAGCTTCTGCTATTCTTTAGGCCACATGCTCCAACATCTTCAACAGTTGGGCCAATACCGGCAGCAAACTTGGCGTGAATATGACTTCATGGGTTTTCTTTTAGACTCCTTGACTGGATAACCTCTTAAAACCGATTTTTTTTTTAGAATTCGAATGTCTTCCTCTGTGGTGTCTTCAGGGAAAAGATCAGGCACCGCAAGGAAAGTATTGGAAACTAATTTCAATATATGGGACACAGACTCGCTATAGAGAAAACTTTGCCGGCATCTAGCGTCAGTTGTGTGAACCTTAATTTGTTTCTTCAAGCACAATTATGCTAAAAAAAAAGACCCCTCTTTAACGTTCAACGAATGTCCTTCAAGAACGTCATGAATCGGTGATCAATCGGCAACCTTAATTGAGCGTCCTAAAGCTGCTCATCCCTGATCCCTGAACCTTGAGCGTCAAATGAACCTCTCTGACCATCCTCCTAAACGTCCTTGTGCTACTTGGGGATTCTTAATTTAATTTTTTTTAAGACGTAACCCACCCCAAGATGCATTTGCTAAGGAGGTGGTCATTTGCTCTTTTTCCCCCAAGGACGAAAAAGGTAGATTTCCAGTGGAATGTCTACACCGAACCTAGTTTCTTGGCCATTTCCAATTTCCCTATAATTTTTCGATTTCAAGTCCGGCTCACTTGACTCAGGAAGGGCATATAACGAGAAGACGAAAATTAGTACGGACTTTACATGACTTTATCAGCTGCATCCATCCAGACCTGCCTCAACCCCACTCTACCTCCCATTGAGTTGGAAGACAGGAACGCAGAATATCCATACCATAAGCATGAAGACGCAACATGAGGCAGTATCGTTACCAATGGAATAGAAAGAAAATCAGGCTTTTCTCTCGATACAGGGATCGTAAACAAGAACACAATTTCGTTCCAGGGTTTAAGATGTACTTCAGAGGTACCTATTTCCCTGGTTGAGATGAATTGAGGTCTGTCGTGCGCTAAGGGAAAGGCAGAGGCGAAGAGTAGAAGTCGAACATCTGGGTCGAGAGAGCCGAACTCGGAGTTTCATATATCCAAGGTAGATGTCAGGCCGCTCTTACTCCATCCAAAATCCTTTATCCTCCTCCCCTCCGACACGGGGAATTTTCCCCGAGTCAGATAACGCTAATGTAGAACTATGACTGCGGCCGGATCGATCGCTAAGGAAGGCCCTACATTAAAGACCCATGCAGGTTTTTCCTCATCACGGGGGGGGGGGGGGGGGGGAAAGGATGACCACGTTACGATGGCCACTCGGTTCCCGATCGATCGACTGAACCGGGGCAGGAAGAACTCGTATGCGCACGTCGCGGTCTCCCAGTGTCGGATTGTTACCTCGTAACCATCTATTGCAACGAGGCTCCACCCCTGCTGCTCACGGATGAAAAGCGGCTCTCTTCTAAATGCTTCCCCGGTGAGATGATGCGCTCGATTCACCCTTAACGAGACGACAGGTCAACGAGTCACCCCGGGGAGTCCACGGCAAGCACGTTCTGTCTCCACGGGCGATCGCCATGTACGAAAGAGACAACGATGAAGGCCGGGGACTCGCGAGCCCATCGATAGAAAAAGGATGTCTAGCAGGTCTCCCTCTCCAAGCCGGAGTGGAAGACCTGTTAGGAGAGGAAGACCTGATAGACATCCTGATAGTCATCCCCGCACGCTCCGCTTCCCATTCGAGAATTTGCGGGTGCGGGGGGAGGGTGGGTACTTTCATCGTACTGACTGCGAAGGTACTTGGGAGAAAACGTCAGAATTTGGGCAAGCAGGCCCTCATCTCCCTGCAGAAATTGAGCAATCGATGCATGAATATTAAGGAGCTTCATGCACACTTCCATTTGAAATTGCTTCAAGTTAACTCAAGTTAACTTTCAAGATGTTTACATTTTGGTATGAAGCAAATTGACGAGATTGATGTCCATCTCTGATTAAAGTCGCGACTTTTAAATTTCCATTTAAAATATTGCAGGTGGAGTCCACATTTTCTTTACAAGTCGAATCGGCACGTCCTGCAAGAAACTATTTTGCCAACGGCTTCAATAACAGACCACAGTTCTACTCGCATCTTCGAAAACGGGAATGAAATCTTCCCCGACACTCAGGGCATAACGCAGCAGATGGTCATTAACCGGGAGCAGAGAAGAAAACGCCGTTGGGGCGTTCTCTTTTGAAAAATTGGTCAAAACTACAATTGCGCATGTTCCAACCGGTATGCTTCTGTGGTTTGTCTCTAATTTGTTTTCAGAATTTTCCCTCAGCTGCCTTAGCCAAGCAAGCAAGCACGATGAGTTCGCACGTAAAATATTTGGAAACCATGAAGATTCCGTTCAAAATGAGAATTTTAGATGCATCCGCGGAAGGGAACCGTTGTTCCCCCATTATTCAATAATAAACTTACCAGTTCGAGGCAACCTTCTGATATTTTCCCATTCATCTAATCCGGCCCTCTAAATCCACGCGGATCCCGCAAACGCAAATCCGTTTCATATCCTCGAATATTCCCCGAGCGTCGGTTCAACGACCCCAGCGAAACAGTTGAAATGTAATGAAAACTCGCGCTGTCGATCCCTCGAATGGGCGTGGGTGGGAATCCTTTTTTTTTTTTTTTTACCCCACTCTGGGAATTTCCCGCCACTCGAGGGCCGGTTTATTTCTCAAGACCGATATGAAAATTAAAGCGTTTGAAATTCAAATTCACAGATTCCAAAAATATCATCTGCCCGTTTCGTAGGATGTACAGGGTGCTCCAGAAACTCTCTCCCCGCGTTTTACATACACGCGACTGGTACGAGGATGCGGCATCATTATTGGAAATTATTATATTATGCGATCAGATGAAACCTCTGAAACGACGGCAGAGAAGCGGCTCACCCCCGGAACTCATCACTCAGGCATCCACTCTGGATGCCGCGCCCGACGAGAGATCTCGGACGCTGCGAGGCTCCATCGAAGTCGCATGCCGTTAGATCGCGGACTCGTAAGACCCCCGGCGCCCGATCCATCTTCCGTCGGTCGAGGATTTGCTTGCAAATAAAACTGGGAGGAGTTCCACGTTGCCGGAAAATCGCCTGCGGTATCGCCGGTCCGTCACGACTGGTAGCGCCAGTCCGCGTGACAGCACGTGACAGTAACGCTCCCCATTCATGGTCTGAACACGCGATGCTGCAAGTACTCCATCCCGTCCCATCGTGGCCCAAACGGTCACGGAACCATTCCGAACGTCTTTTTCCTTCTCTTTTCCGTCCGATCTTGGCTGCTGCCGTTCGGGTCGGATGACCAGCTTTAGATGCCAGTCCGGATTGCTTTCAGGGTTTTGCAAAAAAAAAGCACTCGCAAACCTACGACCGACTGCTTTTTTTTTACTCTTGAACAACCTCGCACGAAATCGGTTCGAACTTCCACGCCATCGACGGATCCCCGAAGCGATAATTCCACATGCCACGCCCCTATCGTCTTACGTCGCAGCGAAATTCTCGCCGGAAACGACGTGCACTCTCTCCATTGTTTCCATAAGTTATTGCCCACGCGGGTATCTTTTTCTTTGCAGCAGTGCAATCCATCACCTAAAAAAAAACACACTTTTTTTTTTTTACTGAGAAAGAGGCAGAAAGAAAGGGACTTTAAAATGATAAACAGCACGGGGCTCTCTCACATGCGAATTAAAAGTTAGAGCAGGTGAAACCTGGAGTTTCTGGGACACCCTCATATATATATACAAATATTTCATCATCATTTTATGGGAAGTGTGGACTCGAGAAGCACTTTCTGATTAATTGTGGGTGTTTGAGCCGTCCGAAAAAAAAATTATATTTCAGAAAAATCAAACCTTTAAATAAAGAAACTGCAGATGAGCCAAACTGTCTGGCTCATCGTTATGACGTCATTGGCATCGATCGGCATTGGCATTGGCTTCTCGTCCGAGAAACTGCTGACGAGAAAGATTAAAGCCTTAAAAATCCTGGTTGCTGAGAAACGCGTGCAGATGTGTTTGAGTAAACTAATTCGATTAATGTGGAGCTGATATAAATCGATGTAGACAGAAACGCGGACGAAACCTGTTTATTTGGTTTTCGAACCCCTGGACACCCCATGGCGCAAAATTGCGTCGTATTAAAATGAAATTGCGCGGGTTCTCCCGATGGGATCCCTTTAACTCCGCGATTTCGGCTTCACCCAGTCGGAAATCGGAAAGAAGGCGATCGTCGCGATTTTCGTCCTGTCTTTCGCGGACTTTCGCGGGCAGGGGAGAATGCGGGAAATGCGCGGGCTTGGGTCCGAGGAGCGAAAACTCCTGCATGTATTTGCGCCGGAAATGGTTTCTGGTGCTTGCATGGATTCAAAAGCTAGCCGTTGCAAATTCCTGGTCGTGTATCTTCATCGAATGTTTTATTTAAAGAGAAAAAAAGGTTAAATAAATAAGGGAATCTGGGATATGAGAAAGATCATAAATTTGTGAGCTACAGAAACCCGAAGAACCACGCATCTTCACGAAGACGACGACGAGTTTCTCATTCCGATTCCATTCGTGAAACGATGCACTTCCACCGAAGCAACCATCGAGAGCAAAATTAATCATCGGGTCTCCTCCGTCGCATCGATTCCAAAGTCGGCAGAAACTCGAACGAAACGAACATCTGAAGGTTATATTTTTCGAGATGTAATTCGCCCTCTCCATAGCCAGCAGGAACTGCTGCGGTCAAGGGCGATCCTCGTTGAGAAAGGGTGCCAGGGGTGATCCATAACGACATGCCTCTCCCCTCCCCCCCCCCCCCTCCCCCCCCCCCCCCCTCCATACCCTCCCCCTCCTCCCCAGAGTTCAAACGACCATGAGATGATCATGATCATGAGAAAGTCAATAGCAAGGGTGCGCATTCAATGTTGAATTCTTAGGTGTCTCTCATTATCGAAATCGCGACTGCAGCCGACAATATGACAAGACATCAGAGCGATCGCATTCCCTGAAGCGAGAGATGCTGCACAAGCAACCATTTCTCGCTCGAGGGAAGCGAAGCACTCGCGAACAACTGGAACAGGGATCCGAGGGCATAAGTTTCACTTCTCTCCCTCTTCGCACGCAATCCTCAAGGGCGAAATGAAGACCACTCGAGCATCTCTTGCTCCGTCGTGTGCAACCGCTCCGATACCGTCCACCGACCTCGCAAGAACCTCGCCAGACTTAAACCATCAGAACTGACAAAAAAAACCCATAAGAATGCAAAACTAAACAAGCAGTGTCATCATCGGATTTACGATCCAACAAGTACTTTGGACCTCGGACAGGAGAAGCTCATCATTAAGGATGACCCTGCATAAGGACTTTGACAATCCATTGACCTCGTTCGGGTCAATTCAGGTGAATTCCTTCGCATTTTGCAACTTCGACGACCTCGAGCGACCTCAGGAGCATATTCCAAGAATCATTCCTATCTAAAAGAGAAAAGAAGAGGGCCTAGAAGGAGTGGACCAGGTGCGGAAGACCTTCGAGGGGCTCCTGTTATACCAGGGAGCGAAACAGGGAGCGAAACAGGGAGAGAAAGTGTATAGGGCCATAATGAGAGGGAGAGAGGGTGAGCTTGTGTGCACGCAAGGCGTCTCTCCATCTCCCGTGTCATCAGGGTTATTAACCGCGTGAAATGATTACATTCAATTAAATATGACTCATGATCGATCTGCAGGAAGACATAACTCACGGGCTCGGTCCTTGATTAACACATCGGGTTCGGGAAAGGTGAGGCTAATTGCCCGGATCCAATCAGGGCCGTCGGAATTCATTACCGAAATTAAACTGCGAAAACGGGTCCGACCGGAAGCGGAAAATTTCCTTCTTTATCGTAATTATCGCTAATTAATGTGGACTTGGGATGGCTCTCGAGGGGAAATGAGGTCGTTCATCACCGCGTGAGTTATGACCTTGATGATGAAGACATCATCATCGCGAGGAGGAAGCTCTAATTCAAAAATCAAAATAGAGCCGAAAACGAAAATGAGATCATAAAAAAAGACATTAAAAAAATTAAAATGATGACGAAAATTGAGCCGCAAATTAACCGAACCGGGAACACCATACGACCAAAACAATTTATTTTAAAAATCCCCGATTAAGAAATTTCAATCCGGAATTTTCAATTATTTCCCGTCGGCGGAAAAACTTTTCAATCCGCAATGGAAAGCCGTGAAATCGTCAGCTGCGGCGACACCCAGATGCGGCGCGATTATTTATAGCGCAAATAGGTGGGAGGATGATTTATGGGTGGAAATGATTTCCCCGTCGCCCAATTTGTTGAGCTAATAAACCGATAATTAGCGGTGGCGGATTGGGAACGGGACAGGTGCTCTCTCTTAGGTGACACGGGATTTATGGACCCTCATTTTCCTCTCTTCTCCCCTCGTATGCAATAGAAGGCCTGCTATGGAAGGCCTGCTAGGGGAGGCCCTGCAACGGAAGGCCTGCAACGGAAGGCCTGCAATGGATGGCCTGCAACGGAAGGCCTGCAATGGATGGCCTGCTACGGATGGCCTGCAATAGAAGGCCTTCAATTCCTACCGGGTATGGGCTCGAAACACCTTGGGAATCGAGCTCGCAAAAAAAGAAACTTTTTTTCTTGTTTCCGAAGCGGAGAAAGAGAGAAAGAGCGAGAGAGGAAGAAATGGTTCACTTCCCATCGTTAAGAAGGCATCCATCATGAGAAGATGGCAGAGTGTAATAACAAACACACTCCTTCTTGCGTGTATGTGATAAAAACATCATGGATGATCACGATGACGACGACGATGATGATGATGATGGCCCCGAGGCCCGACCCTTCGGGGTGTATCCCGGATTTTTTTTTTTTTTTCCCTCCAAACACAAAGGAAGATCGACCCTATGGGTCTCCTCCCCGCTTCCCTTGTTATTTCCCACCTTTTCAAAATAAATGGGCTTCTTCTCGGGGCCTCTAATTAAATTACGTCTCAATCTTCCCCTTGCCCGGCCTCAAACACTGTCGAGCGCGTCGGCACTCCTTTGCCTCTTTCGTTTCTCTTTTCCCTTTTCCCGCCCGCAAGCACCCCATTTTGTAAAAACGCGGATCCCCATCGCGCCAGGTGTCCCGTCTTTCGCAAGATTATAATTTCTCGGGATTAACCCTCCCGCCGGGGATCAACCCTTCCGCAGCCACCGACATACGCGCTCTCGGAAGAGTAATGGAAACGCAACGTCAAATTCCACATTTGTTTTTCAAGGCAGGAAAGAGACGCAAAAGGCACCTGCCACTCCGAAGATCAGAGCGAATCCCAGGCCAACCCCGCAATTTTCTGCTCAGAAATTGCAATTCCGGGGATACGCTCTCATACCCTCATCCATCATCGTTCCCAACCGACATAATCCGACAGTAGTACCTGAAAACTCGCCCAAACTCCCACAGCGTTGCAGCAGCTTCTTCCGTTGAACCGATCGGGAAGATGGATGGAGTTACAGTCGCCACATTTATGATCGGGGAAAATATTGAGGTTTCTATACGCAGCTTCAATTTCGATGATACCACGGCAGCACGAGTACCTTCTAAAATGAGAGGACTCTCGATAAACCTGCTGAAAACCTTCCGCAGCCCAGAGGAATAAAAGAATCGGAAACATCAATCGATACCGTCTGTGTCCTCTACCGAAAGCAAAGAGGAAAGAGCAGAAGGAGACGCTATAGATAGTCCGAGGGGTAGCGGGGGGGGGGAAGGGGGGGTCCATGATCGCAGAGACATCTGGCGGTGGAAAGGTCTCAACATCTCCATGTGGTTGCGGCCACCGCAGCCTATCCCGAATTCGCTCGACCGAGTGCAATCCTGAAACTCGGTATTTTTGCCCTCAGAGGATTTGTCAGAGCAGCAGAAGCGTATGTGTTAGCAATTTTCAATTTTCGAGTTCCGATGGAGTACTGGAGTACTTGATGTAGGCGTAACCCCATCGGGTGCACCAACGTCACGTGACCCTCGACCTGCAAGGATCCTCGGATAAATGCATAATGAGCTCGAGGCATGGAAGCGGACAAATGAAGGAATAGATCTTCTGGAGCCCATTCGGGGCCCCGACCGACGAGGCGAGCTGGGAAACTCCAGCCCCGTAATTGAAGAAGGGATTCTCACCGGGTTGCACCGGCCCATTGGGGTTCGTCTGCCCCCGAGAAATGCAGGAATTGAAAACTCCCCGAGGAGTTTCCTTGCAGGCGATCGGATCGTGGCCGGATCGGATCACCCCGGAAACGAAGGGGAAGGGAAATGGAAACGGCTACTTAAGGGGTTCATGGCTTGTAATTATCGCTGTGCAATACCGTGTAAAGAGCTTTTGCCTGGCTTTCCCCGCCGTTCAACCATGATACTGCCGTGATTCCATCTCTGCAAGAGCCATTAACGTTTCGAAAGCTTCGGAATTTCTCCATCAGAGCCAATGCTTCGGTTTGCAATTACACTTTGCTCGAAAATATACCCGAAGATCAAATCCTCACAGTCGATCGCCTCAAATCTAAGCCGTTCCTGCTCACCCGGTTGCCTCACGAGGGAACGAAAACATGGCTCAAAATTGCGCAATCGAATGAAACAAAACTGCTGGTTTTGTTTAATTTTGGAGCCCATCGGCTCGGCCCTGTGGCATTTGTGCCCGAGACAAACTCCGCTCGGGAGGGCAGCGATTCACTTCTACTGTTGTGCTGCTTGCTCTGAGAATTTCCGAAGGGCCTGGGAAAGTTCAAGAAGATAGGGATGTACTGGATGTACTGGAAGTACTGGAAGTACTGGAAGTGAGCGGCAGCTGTAGAAGCGCAGGAACGCCTCGCTTTGGTCAGACCCCTTCTTCAGCTTTTTGCTCGCGTTTTTACGAACTTCACACGTTCCAGTTAGGCTTAATGACAAGCCAAAAAAAATCTTTCGAAAGAATAAAAAAATAATAATTTCCTTCCCTCCTTCCGCGAGGCATAAATTCTGCACTGAAAACTTTTAGTATGTCGATGACGCAAAAAAAAAGCGCGTCTGGCCATCGCCTGGGTGACACGAATTAATGCGTCATGAGTCTTGACGCATTTGAGTGTGTCATTTGACACATCTCAAAGCAAGTGACAGACCGAAGTGCCTCGGATGACACACGAACAAGTTTCAGCTGATGAACATGTGTCAACTGGCCCACGTGAAAAAAGCCTAGCTGCAGAATTCGACACACTCGCGATACGAATTTCGGGATGAATACGAATAAATTCTTTCGAGACGTACAAGCGCGTCAAATGACGCATTCAACGTCTCATTTTTCCCTATGTGGGAGGACGATTGCACTTATTTTTGTTTACAACCTTTTGCTCCTGTTTGTTTCTTTCCTAACGCAATTCCTCTTCATCCTTTCGTAGCCTCGAGGAAGAACTGGCGAGATTTAACCTTGCTGCCAAGCTTTCAGCATGAAACTCTGAATGATACCCGAATTTCGTGCAATCAGATTTCTTTCAATACCTTACATAAGGATAGGAAGCGGTTCCTTGAAGTGTATCGTATATTAAACCATATCGATTAAGCGTGAGGGCACGGAGTCCGTCTGGCGCATGAAATCCTCCTCGTATCACCATTGTTATTATGGAAACTGATGAGGGTGAGGGAGTCATGCAAGCATCGCTATTGGTTACATAATTGATTCGCTCGGGAATCCGTGCAAGTCGGATCGTATTACGAATGCAACTTGCAATTCTTTGCGTGAAATTCCTACCGTTTCCTATTCTATGGGATTGCAGTAATACTAATATAAGACTAATATGCATATATTCCATAAACTTAAATGCTTTCTGATTAAAATAACGCTGCAAAAAAGGAAGTGCAATGTTTATCCGGGAAGAAATATGAAATATTTATTTGCTTATAGATTCGCACAATCATGAGTCGCGAGGAGAGTCAGACCAAAGTGGAAACCTCGGAATTGGTTTTTCCCATATCCACACATCACCAGAGAGGTGCCAAATGGCACCTTCTACAGGGCGTGTCTTCCCCCCATATTTGAGCATGCAAGACGCCGATCAGCATTATTAACGTCCTGTCTCAACGCCCTTTCCTCATCGTATTTGTCATGACATCCCGCCTGACATCCCGCTTGACGTGATGCCGATTAGTAAACCCCGTCCCTCACTTAATGATGGCCATTCCCTTCCAGAATGAATGGCGATGCCAAGCCGGGGAGTCGATCGGTACTTGGTTGGGACTGCGGGCCGATGTACCGTGAAATTTCGAATGTGATTCCCTCCGAATGTCTTTTCTTTATGTTCCTACAACACGTTCATAATGCCATAATGGTTTATAATAGCTCCATACGTCATGCAACTCGGGCATTAGAACCCATTACGGCATTTTCATCCTCGGCAGCAACGATGAGCATCACTCCAACCACAAGGGAGCCCCGATCTGATGCACGACTCCCTCTAACAGGAAAACACGATGCAAAAAAGAGCAAGACGATTTCACATTCCCGCAGATGAAGAGGGACGAAGCTGAAGAACGCAAGCCTAAGTGGCGGGTTTCTTTTCCTTCCCTTTTCCCCCCTTCGGGCCCCCCTGCGTCTCGAGAGTGGGCAGGGAAAGCCATATAAATCTCCACTGATGGAAGGCTACAACTCTGTCAATGGTCAGAGAAAATCTCTCGACTGATTACATGCTAGCCTCCCTTTGATAACATTCACTTTTCCTTCCCCTAATCATCCCCTTCCCCCCCGTCCTAATTATTATTTATTGAAAATTGTCTGTAGTGGAGACGATAAATCCCGACCGTGATTTAAAGTGTCTGCTCTCATAATGAAGCTGTCTTCTTTTCTATTGTTACCCCTCCGATGCCCCCGGGGGGCAGGAGGGAACAAACAATGTGTGGCCCCTCTCCATTCTCCAAGGCCGGACGCACGAGAAAACCATTTAGGACTCCGTTCGGAGTCGTTGAATCGACCTCAGCCGGTTATGAACAGCCATTACGGGAGTTAATTGAGAGAATCTCGGCTATTCGAGACGGTACCCAAGGGCCATTAGCGCCTTATTGAAGGGTCGTGAAAGTGAAAGAGAGAAAATCAATTGCTGCGGGGGAGATGGGTCCATGTGGCGGGGGGATGCGGGGCAGGGCATTCCAGCGGGGGAAAGTCAGGCCCAGGCCTGCCGATCGGGCTAAACCTTGCAAAAATCCTCCTGGGAACAACGGGGGGCGCGTGGGGGGGGGGGGAGAGAGAGGCCGTGACAAATTCCCTGGAGAACGCACTCGGAATGGAGAAGGGGAGAGGACAATAATCATTTGACAAATGCAGTGCCGGGTGACAAACGAGGAGAGAAGGGAAAGGAAGACAAGGGAACCCAGCAGCGGGACAAAAGAAGGAGCGAATCAAATGGATTAGGGAGCCGCGAAGGAATCAATGACCATGATGAGAGAGAGAAGAATCTGTCACATTACCAACTGGATAATATCTCTATTACAGGGCCCCTAGATTGATTGAGCGTGCTGGGGTCTGATTGGTCGAGAGGCGGTGAAGAGGTGGGACTTGGAGGGGTAAAAAGGGCGGGGCTTCACCACGCTCCTCTTCCCTAATGGCTCTCGGGGCAGGGGAAGCGAGGGAATGTGCGTGCAGTACAGTGCAGTCAGCGATGCAGCCGAGGAATCATTCAGCAGTGCCTGCTCTACCGGTGTTACCATATTTTGCTGCCTCCCCCTTTGGTTTCCCGCGCCCCCCGTTGTTCCCAGGAGGATTTTTGCAAGGTTTAGCCCGATCGGCAGGCCTGGGCCTGACTTTCCCCCGCTGGAATGCCCTGCCCCGCATCCCCCCGCCACATGGACCCATCTCCCCCGCCAACTTTCACGCTTCCATCCACGATGATCCGTGCAAAAACAGTGAGTCCGTCGAATCAATTCATTGCCTTAAAACGGCACGGTTCATGATATGACCAGGAAGAATGCTAGGAAAACTACTGGAAAAAAAAATGGTCGTCATAATTGGAATCATGCTTGACCTATTCCCGTGATTAACCCCTGCACAGCAGTAGGCCCAGTTAAATGGGGAAGGCCTTCGCTTCAAAAATACTTGCTTCACATCAGTTAAAGTTTATTACCTTGAGATGGAGAAGGGTTACAATCCTATATGAAATAAAACACTGAAACGGTCACAGGTCAAAGTTCAAAAGTTCCTTCCCGATGATGGTCCCGCTTCTCAAGGACCTAAATGATGAGAAAGAAATAGGGTAGCTCAAGGTCCTAGTGTTCACGCAAATTGAAGGGTATACGATAATTCAAGTAAAATTAACTCAGGGACATTCCCTTCCGTATTAACCGCCAGCTGGGCACGTCTGGAGGGACACAAATGTGACATTGGCAATAGCCTCTGCAATTCCTCCTTGATGGCTTCAGCAAGCACTTGAAAGCATCCCTCTTCATTACAAGCATCGATGAACGAAAAATATGAGAAACCAGAAGAATCCGCTGGGCAAAAAAAAAAAAAAAAAACTGTGGAAGCCGAAACCATCATCAATCACGATGACCAAAGAGGTGCCAGATGTAAGGTTTGAGTCAATACCGCAGACATTCGTTGCTCAGAATGGATGAAATCCATACTCCTCAACTACTTTCTTCCGGAATTGCTTCACGGATAAGCAATTTTCCTCCGCGAGAACCAAATCACAGGTGTAATCCACACCATGCCTCGAGGAAATCACGATCGTCTGCATGGTAAACGATGACTTGCTCTCTAACCAGAAACCAGAGGTTGGAGACGAATGAAGAGACGCAGTGAAACCGTTGGTTGAATTTGATTGAGCATTTGGTTAAGCATGTTGAGGACGATTTGCAGAATATTTTTGAAACAATCGCGGTTTCATCCAGCTTGATTATCGTCAGATTTCAGCACTGATCCATCAGCACAGTGGATGTTTCATTGTCATTTGTTTTTGGGAGGAAAGGTTATGCTTACGGTTATGCATCTCTGGTGCACCACAAGAGTCGTGAAAAAAGGGCAATGTAGGTCATGCATGGTTCTGATCGATCTCAACTTCTTTGTTTTTTTTTGTGCATGTTAGCCGATTCAAAGGGGGGGAAAAGAGAACCCCAAGTCCTCCAGAACCGAATTAGCTGCTAAATTGAAGAACTCGATCTCGGTGAGGCGCAGACTCTAAGGTCCCCAGAGAACTTCTTCAACTGCTTCTTGCTTTTTCATGCGTTTCTGCAAATTTTAGAGCAAGAACCTAATAATAAATTGATTGGTGTCACGCATTTCGGTCAAGTGGGATACTTTTGTATTTCCCGGCCCTACAATACATATCAGGCTACGAGGTGAAAGATCAGGAGCATCTAGGAAAGATAGTGATGAGATACCGAAGTACCCCATACTCAACTGTATGAAATTACCTGTACATGCACGGAACTGCCCCAAATCCTCATCTACAGGGTGTTTCCAAAGTCAGGAAACGACGAGGAATGCTCTCATTTCCATAATTGCTTTTAAAAAAAAGGAGACTAAATCGAGAACCAAGCATTAAGGTCCAGTCAATGAGGCATGAAATCCATAGGGTACGATGCAAAATCTCTGGTGGAGTGGAAAAGTTTCCCCGATGTGTTCCAGACTTGCGGTTCTCCTTTATGCGATTATTTGCCAGACGATATTATAGATGCACTCTGAGTCGCATTAGGTCAGAATGGTCTATCGATTGATATCGAACACTGCAGGTACATCAATGACCCCCTTGCGTCGCCGACTGCGAGTTTGGACAGCAAGCAATTGCTGTCCAAAAGGGAAAGGGTTTCCGGGAGGCAATCGTGTCGAATCGAATGAAGCCCCATGTTGTTCTTTGAGGTGTCATGAAAGGGAAGGGAGCAGAAATATCGGTCCTCAAGGGCACACTAAAAAAAAATAAGGCCTGTAATTTACCTGATTTATTCTGGAAATCTGAGGCTTCCTTGAAAATTTATTTCTTTCAACTGTAATAATACGGAATGAAAGTCCGCTCTTCCTTATCTTTAGCAAGGGGAGATCGATCTCTCTGTCTGTAGTATTACAAAGGGGAGGAAAAAAAACCTTTCAGAGAAGGCAGGAAATTGAGACTTCCAGCGTAATGCTATTGAATTTAGGGCATGCCAAATCGTAAAATGACTCACCTCCGATCGAAGCAAGACGAAACTTCTCAAAATAGTACCCCCCCCCCCCCCCTTCGGCCCAGAGTTTCCTCCTCTTTTGTTGGGCCGCACGCCGGATCGCAACCAACTCTCGCCGCATTTGGCCCGCAGGCCGTTTATTTGACAAGCCTGGTGGAGAATCTACTGGACTGACTGAATATTGTGGCGAAGCTTTAGGCAAATTGTAAAATGCTGGGGAAAGTTATGAGCATCTGAGAGTAACAGCTTCAAATCGTATCTGGTGGAAATTGTGCAAAATGCTGCAAGAAGATCCGTCAGGCCCGAGAGTCCATCCGAGAGTCATTTCTGGGTTCGATAGTCTTCGGTGATCCATGAGCCTTGTCGATGGCTCATTGGGTTCGATGTCAGAGTTTCTCTTGGATGGATTCGTCTACAATTGCCGAAAATTCAAAAAAGAAACTCGATATGGCTTACCTTCGCTTTTTCCAGCTAAATTTATCTTTGTTTTAATTTTTTCCCCCGTATTTCTTGCTCTATGATGCAGAAATGCATAACAGAAAGCAGGTCTCTCCGTAACTGCGGGAACGATTGGTCATAATTATCAGCCAGAATTCCTTCAATGTACGTGAATGGTTCAGGTCTTCAGCTTCTTCGGACCACCATCTTGTCCATACGATTCCGCAACCTGAACCTAAAATTAGCACAACGGTAGCTACATGCGAATCGCAAAAGCCTTCAAAAACATTCCCGATTGCGAGTCTCATGTCGAAGAAGGGAACGTGGAAATATCGCAGACCCGATTTTCCGTCTAAATCGAAGCTCCATGCACCATATGGACCTGTTACATGAGCCCAGAAATTATTGTCAGATGGTCCCTTCAGACTTGACGGATCTGATCGTTGCATTCGCGCCGCCATGCCTGTTGTGATTTCAGGCAAACAATTCCTTTTATCGCGGACGCTCGGCTTTCCCCGTGTTTGCCTGACGACTGGCCGCAATTTTTTACTCATTTCACGAAATTCCGAGGCAGATCGAGGGAAAACGTGAACACTCCAGGCGAAGAGTAAAATTACAATAAAGGTTCCATTATTTACAATGGGGGTCATGTCGACACATCACGAAGTGACGGATTTCACCATCTGCCGACGGCATCACTTAGCTCCATCGCATCTGATAAGGCCGGATGAAGTTTCGTAAGGTTCGGAGACCACTCTAACGTAAAAAATCATGTACAGTGCGTCGACATTGTACCCACGGCTTATGTTCTCCCTAGAGAATATAAGCCATGAGTAGAATTGTATCGAGAATAATAATTATACCCGTCACAAAGAATCAGGGAAATGAAATTTCCTCTGCGCACTGCGGAACCTACTGACGAACGAACATTTTTCTGCTTGCCAAATCAGGCGATGACCAGTCGAGCGGGGACGATCAAGACAGCAAGCGCCGCCGGACGAGGACCAACTTCTCCAGCTGGCAACTGGAGGAGCTGGAGAGGGCCTTCGAGAGCTCCCACTATCCGGACGTGTTCATGAGGGAGGCCTTGTCCATGCGGCTTAACTTGCCGGAGTCCAGAGTCCAGGTATTGTTCGATTTTTCTTTGTTGCTTAATTTGTATCCTCTGACTGCTGGAACCGCGATTTGTCGAAAGACGTAATGATGATGATGATGATGATGGCGCGAAGTGATAATGGCGACACCGCGAGGCGATAATGACGATGAGGAAGAGGAAAGAAAAATCAATGACAAATAGCGCTAAATGGACTTCATTTCAAGGACATTCACCTATTGGCTGGAAAGTATTCAGATTCCAAACGTGTCGTCCCGAGTACTTAAATAATTACTCAAAAACTAAGCAGTTTTTTAATTATTATACGCAGATAGGTATAATTATACTATTATACTTTTTCAATTGAAGAATTGGATGAGTAAGTATTTTCTTTTAAGGATTGAAATCGTTCCTGCTTTGATAATTACTATTTTGTCGCCTTCATTTAAACTCTTGTCTTCGCTCGCCGATTGGCAGGAAAGAGATGAGAAGCATGACAGTGAACAAATGAAATGACTGATTGAAAAAATTAGTTTTCTCGAGTACTCTCAGACAGCTCGTCATCGAAGCACGCAAGCACGAAGTCACGGAGCGACTGCAATCCTGACATTTCCATTCCGGCTACAGACAGGGTCATTTTTACACCCAGCACACGATTCAAAATTTAAATGTCACTTTGGACCTGAAAGGTCGGGGCACTTTGAAATTCGAGGCAGTGGAAATTGGCGGAGGGAATATGGCGAATGGATCGATGGCGTCATGAATCAGTCAACTGAGGGGAGAAGGCGGGTCGATGCTTGTAAAATAAAAATAAAAATAAAATACGAAACGCACGAAGTTAAAAACACCGGTAGTCTATTTTGGGCTCGTGTAATGATGTCATGTAAGGACGTAATTGGATGACTAGATGGCGGATGATGGCGGACATGTTTACGCCCAGGGCTGTCATGATTTCCTCGTTCCGCTTCACCACCCTCGGGATTTATTATCCCACGCCTCGACTCCATTTGTAAGGGAAACCACGTCATCAATCTGATTGCTCCTTCGAATCCACGGGAATGGAAGGGCTTGAGCCCACGGTTGAAATTTTTTTGCGATTTTGCAATACGCTTCAAGGTCGGCGAAATCGAAAATTTCCGCGAATCTTGCCGTTCCGAGACCGCGAAGTTCTCGAGTCCGTTGGGAGCTTCGAGTCAGCAGCAATCAGGACAAGTACGTAATCGTGTGAATGAAATCGATGTTTTGGCACCCCGAGATTACGGGATTCCAAGGACACACGATTCACAACAAAATATACACCGATCGCAGGATATAGAGGTATCATTTCGCGCGGTTCCGGAAACGCGAGACGGATGAGGTACGGTTAATGAGAGGCTTCGGATTCGATCGCAGAAGGCGATTACGTTCGGGGCAATTTAATGCTCGTTATACCGACCACAACTTTACCCACTCTACCGTTGAAAAAAATTAAAGGAAAAAAATTTCGTGGAGTCAATCGTCCTGAGAAATACGTCAACGGAAACCCATTCATCACTGTCGACTACATGGAACCATGACGCTGCAAAGTTGCCGCAAGTACGTCGTAATTGCCTGCATCATTGAAATAATTTCGCACGTGACGAGGGATGAATCTGCACTCCGAGAGGGAATCAATCGCCATCAATCATCTTTTTTCCTCGAACCAGAGATGGTATCGGGAGGTGATTAGTGGAGGATTTAGAGGAGCGTCCGATGCGATGAAGTTGGAAAAGTTTGCGCTCGATGGAGCAGATCATACGCATCGACGTCCGCAGATACCATCTTCCCTTCACCTCCCCCTTTTCCATGTTTCATCCACGCAATCTTCAATCTCTTCGCGCGGCCTATCGGTTGATGGGCCGCTGCCTACATTTAGGCCCTTCACCCCCCTTCCCCCTTCACCCCCCTTCGCTCCTCTTCACTCCCCCTCGCCCCCCCCCCCCTCGCAGCATATGGCATGCAGATGAGGCTGTCGTGTCTCGCTCGACTAAGTTCATCCGCGAAACGTGTCAATCGAGATGGCGGTCTTCGGACGGAACACCGCCGAGGTTTTATCCACACTTTTGAACCTGCAGAGCGCGACTCGGCAAAAACGGGGATTCGAAAGCCCTGCTACTGACTGTCAATTAACCGAATGCCGCATCCTGTCCTGCGTGATGCACATCAACTCGACTTCCAGCACGCTGGATATCACCCAAAGACTGACGCGACGGAAACAAAACTCACCTCGTGTTATCATCGTGTTATCCGGACAGAATGCGGCTTAGGTTGAGACGGACTTTGTATGCCCTGCTTACAAAGGATTCAGACTTTCCTTGTTTCCTCTCTACTATGCCGACAAAAACGAACCCGAGCGAGTGATGTCAGGCCCTCCATGATAAACCTATAATAAAAAATCGGAACCATCGGCGGGTTGGGGCATCCTACTCTGGGTAGGGCGTATCAACCGAAACTCTTTGAGTGGAAGACCTCCGCTCACTTACTAGTACATCAATTAGTACTCGCAGTGAGAGTAAAACTAAGAGTTGTGATGCAGACTTGACATGCCAGGTCCATACCGCAGCGGCTTGTTTTGTTTTGTTGCACAAAATAAACCCCAATAAACTTCTCTGTCTGGGCTTGGCTATTTATATCGCAAAAAGAGAAGTGAATCGTGCCTGAGCTAATGATTAAATTCGCAGCAGAAAATCATAAGAGCATTTTCCAACTCAAACTGCACGGGCAGATCGGTAAGACTGTCTTCGGCGACATAGTCTCGGGAAAATTGTTTCTCGGACGAACCCTCAAAAAATGCGGCGAGAATGAAAAGGCAAGAGTGAAGACGAGAAATCAACTGGCATGAACGAATCCATCCTCCACACTTGGGCGCTTGGCAAGTTAAAGCTTTAATGGATTTCAACCCTTCCATCAGAACTGATTTTTTTTTTTAGGAGGGGGGGGGGGGGGGGGGGTAACAGTAAGTTACATACCATACTGGTTGGGCTGCTACAATTGTTTGACTAAGTCTGGGTAGATCCTATGCTTCAATGTAAATGCATCGTGAATGAATCCGTCTGTTCGGTGTTTACAAATTCATTTAAGAAAATCAGTTTTACTCGCACTTGGTGAAACGAAAGGGTAACAGTTCCGAGTTTTACAGCCAATTGTCAATACAATTAAACTCCTTCTAGGTGTAACTACGAGGTACTTTGACGATGGTTATTTATGATGGCGTGTTCCATCATTAAGCCAGATGCGAGGCCGTGCTCTTTGCTTCATTTATGTCATCACTGTTCATTTTCTCATCGTCTGTCCGTTATTCCGGAAAGAAAACCTGCATCCTTGGTACCGAAGCACTATTATTAGGCCGTAACACGCCATGATTGGCCAGCACTTTGTACCGACATTCATCGCTAATCACCGACAATGTGGTACCTGTGACTATTAATAAGGTGGCCGCATTGAATAGGGGTTGCCAGAATTTTGCTTGCACTTGCGTGCTAGTTTTTTCTTCGCGAATGAGAAATATTCATTTTTCAGAAGATCTACGTTATATCAGAACTATTTAGGCATTTATAACCTGCCCAGAAAAAACTAGGGCCGACTTCTCGACATGTTTCATTGAAAAATTCAAATGCTCAACCGTCAGAATTCTGCACCTGTTCTCATCATGGAGATTCGATACACCGTACACCCACGCCAGAGACGAGGAAGCCCAACAAAAGATCCCTCTGCTCCTTGAAGATCGGTACAAGAAGAAATTTCCAGGAGATGCGAGGCTGAACTAGAAGGGCATGCGTACTATGACTGAAAGAAATAGATCTTCCACGGGGGAAATTTATATGCCACAAGCGTTCACTTTTTGCTGGTGTGACAGTAGAGAGTTACCAGGCTATCCAAAATGTACGGATTTGCAATGAAATTTGAAGTCTTGAACGTGACAGTGATACTGTAATCTCATGCGGTCGCGCTTAATGGCTCTCTTCCGCCGAGTTCCAGGTGTAAGGTAAATCAAAATGCCAAGATAATGAAAATCCATGAATTGCCTGCAGTCAAGGGGAGTCTACCCACGATCAATCGTGGCGCCCTGAACAGCTGAGCACCAGACAAATTTCTCTGGCAGGTGTCTGGCGTACCACCTGTCCTATGCCATTGCATCACTTCTCAAATGGCAGCCGAGCTAATCGGCATCACGAAATGCTTCTCAAATGAACAGACGCAGCATGAAAAAGCCATTTTGATGGATAGCTTCATTTTGATCCTAGATTTTACAGATGGAGTGGAAGAATGATTATGGAAATGAGTGCAACCCTCGCAAAATAAACTCCGACTTAAATGGAAAACCTGAATTAAAATAAAATCAGAAAATATAAAGCTCCAATTTCAAAATGTTGGAAGAGGTGAATAGATGATTAAAAATAGCTGAAAGTAAATCTCGGTAATTTAAAATAATGAAGTTATGTCTCGCAGAAAAAAGTTTTTTCCCACCTTGGTCAAGCTACTGTGAATAATAAAAATGGGAAGTCTCTCCTATGCTAGGCATTGACACCCTTGCCTAATGTCAGGCAAGTTGCCGCATGTGGTGAAGCAACCTTTTCTCAAAAGTGCGTTGCTGGGTTCTCGCTGGACCTGCATATAACAGCAACAACAAAAAAATCCGGAAAAATAGAGAAAGTGAAACGTTTCTCGGGAACTTTCGTATCTCTCCCATCGTATTTGCGCTACCTGAATCTCCAAAGCAATATGATACGAGGAGCTACATTCCATTCGTTATCTCATTGCTAGGTGTGGTTCCAAAACCGTCGAGCAAAGTGGAGAAAGAAGGAGCACACCCGGAAAGGGCCCGGCCGACCGGCTCACAACGCCCACCCGGTCACCTGTTCCGGCGAGCCCATCCCCCCTGAGGAACTGGTCCGCAAGGAAAAGGAGCGGCGGGAGAAGAAGCTCCGGAAGCAGCTGGAGAAGCAGCAGAAGAAGCTGGCCGCCAAGGGCATCACCACGGACCTGGAGACCCTCCGGAAGGAGTGGGAGAGCAAGCACGCCGCGGGCAAGAAGTCGGGAGGGAATCATCATCTCCTCTCCTCCGACAATTCCACCTCCGAGGGCTTCGTCGACGTCGTCACGAACCCAGACAACGAGGAGAACGACGAAAACGACGACGACGACGACGACGACGACCTCAAAAAGAACAGTGCTTTCAGTGCCGTGCGCCAGGAACAAAACACCATCACTAACAGCAACAACAACAACAACAGTGCACCGAAGAGCACCACTAACAGTATGTCCTTCAGCATAGACAGCCTGCTGCGGCAGCAGCCCTCTCTTGTCAAGTCTGAATCTCGGGATTCTCCATCGAATTAGTGGTTTCCTACTACTTCTCTTGCATCAAACATATGTGCAATATCGGCGATCTATATATTATTAAATTATTATGGATAGATTTTGGAAATGAAGTTGCTCTCTCACTTGATCTCCATGCCTTCATTAGCATTGCTTTTCTTCGACAGATAAAATATTACAGATACTAATGTTTTGAAATCCTGAGGGCTGAAGAAGCGGAGAATCACCATTCATCGAGTATTAAATGAGTCATAAAGCTGAGTAGGTGGAAACGAAGACGAGTCCTTCAGGGGTCGGGCAGACCATGAATTGCGACGATGCATCAGCATCCATTATGACGCTGCAAGAGGGTAATGTTTATTTATTGTTATTTATTAATATTGGCTCATTGTCCTAAGCCGAGAAGGATGGGCCGAAAAGAGTATGAGAAAACGAAAGAGACAATTAGGAACACTCCCTTTCTCCGTCGTCAATCAGGAGCAGCGATGGTAGCCTGTCTTCAAGAAGAATCTCTTAACGCAGAACAGTCCACACATCACTTTTACTCGAGAGTGACGTCAGCTGTAGAAAGCCGCCCGGGAATAAATGGAAGAGAGCGGGCACTTCGCCCATCCGCATGTGCGACTTCCACGGGCAGACACGAAATGCTGCAGAGAACGGGGCGAAGCAGACCTTAACGATGGAGGAAATGTACTTGTCGGTTTTCAGGTATCAATTCAGATGTGAATGCCTGAAGTGGTAACTGCGGATGAAGTTCCTCATCTTCGATGCCTTTCTGCGGCGCTTTCCGCCGCCTTTTCGATGACGATTCCCGGTCTAACAACTTATACATGATACAGTCACACACGAAGGCACGAAAGATTCAAAAATTTTTCAGGACACGAATCGAATGGAATCTTTTTCATTTTCTATTTCTGAATTTCGAATCGAATCGACAAAAATTTCCTCGGATCTCGAAGCTCATCTCTTGACCTACATCCGAATCAAACGTTGTTGAATATCTAGTCGACGCTCGATGGAACGAACTTGAGGGAACAGACTAAAAAATGTCTCTATAAAGAAAATTCGTGATAGGAGATTCCCCACATTTCACTGAAAAAGAAGCCTCAAACAAAATGTCATTTTTGGTCGAAAAGGATGCTCATTCATGAAAAAAAAGCGAGGGTCTTTAAGAGCGCGTCATACCTCGTATTGCAAAAATAAAGGTTCCAAGATGTGTGTATGTACCAAAATAGGCGTGCACAGAGTATGTCCTTATTAAGAATAAAAGAAAATGAAAAATAAAAAATCGAAGGAGTCATGGGCACTGTCTATTCTTACATCGGACTCAAATGGTTGTCAGCCAGGATCTTTCCTTGACTATTCTTTGAGCCGTGGTCTACAAAACATTCAAAGTGTGAAAAGTTTCCGGCTCGACATTCCGCCTTTGATGAACGGCCAAGGACAGTCGAAGCCTTCGACTGTCTGACCTTAAGGATCCTGAGGAGATTGAGACTGACTGACGTCTCTCCTTTGCCCTCGACGGCCTCAGCAAAAAAAGTGAGCACAACAGGCTAAATTTAGACATGAGATGATGAGATTTTCGAAAGAAAGAAGAAGCTCTGACGTGTGCCGCAGATATAAACTTCATAATACTAAACAGTTTTCTTCCTTCGCATGAAAAAAATGACTTTGTAAAACCAAACAATTCGTTATATAGGACTTAGTTATAGAGAAACTTTTCAACATGTGAATGGGAATGGGAATGGGAATTTAAAAAAAAGTTTAAAATAGAGGTTCGTTATATCGAGCGTCAACGGTAACCTTTTAAAATATAAAAAATTTAAATACTGATGAGTTTGACTGTTGTCGGGAAAGATACGGTCCGGAGACCCCGTGGCCATGAACAACGTTCACCACGAACTGGTACTGCGGAAGGCAACGACATTTTCCCTATCGCAGTAGGAGGGACACACAGAATTGGCAATTCTCGGGGCGTCCAAGATCCTCTGACCGTACTTCCGCGACACGAACCTGAAAACAACCAGCCGTGAATACACTCCTCCGTGAATTCGCAAAGCAGCCAGCACACGCAGCGCCCATTGTTTCCACTCGCTTCTGGACTCGCCAGCTGGCATCTCCGATTGCAAACGAGTCTCGTGAATGGCAGGCGTGTCGCCACGCTTGCTGGAAAGCTCATTTCGAATCATGGATACCCACCTGGCAATATCTGCGTCGGAGCAGTTATGTTTATTACTCGTCTACGGTGTCCTCAGTATTACTGTTATTCCAAGTCATCCATAAGACCATGCTTAAAGTCGACCGAAGGTCTTCTCCGAGGCCATGGAGTTCCCCTTTTCGAGCAGTAAGCCTAAACTTAAACGGCAAACGATCGACCTATGCAATCGATGCGAAGCCAAACAAAGAAACCAGGAAGAAACGATTGGACCAAGAAAATTAATATCCCAGCCATTCATCCAAAGACGCGACACCCCCCCGACTCTCCGCCCCCCGACATCCCCAACGCCCCGCCCCGCCCCGACACCCCCGAAGAAAGCGAAGGGACGACCGGCGACTCCGTGCGCCGCAGAGCGGGATAGCGTCGTCGGCTGGTCGGCGAAATCTGGCGACCAGGAGGATGTGATGCCGTCGGCCAAGTCTCTTCGCGACTTCATAATAAATTTATCGTTAACTCGGCCAAAAGTCGATCGTAGGAGTAGGGTAAACAGGGGAGTAGTGGACCACTCCTCTAAGTTCTTATTCCTATAAGATGCAGAAAAAGCTTCAGTGGCAATCTTCCCTTATGTTAGCATTAAGAAGCAATGTTCCCCTCAAGGGCTAACAGAAAGTCAGCAACATCTAGGATTCTTTGTGGTTACTATATTGTCTCCAAGTTTTTCTAAGGGTAAACTTATGCAAAAACTTAGAGACATTTTAGTAACCACAAAGAATCCTTGATGTTGCTGGCTTTCTGTTAGCCTTTGAGGGGAACATTGCTTCTTAATGCTAACATAAGGGAAGATTGCAATGGAAGCTTTTTCTGCATCTTATAGGAATAAAACTAAGGAGTGGTCCACTACTATCGGGTGGTCCACTACTCCCCTGTTTACCCTATATCGTTTTCAGCCCTCTGGAACACCAACAAGGAGGAATGCTGACTGTCGCCTTAACGATAAGCGGGCCAAAACTGTCGTAACGTTAGCAGAATAACTTGCGAGGGAATTTGATCCGAAACACAACGTAAATATGCTCCGACGCACGCGAAACCTGTTGTGATTCCTCGCCGAACCCATCGGCGCGAACCCTCGTGCAATCTGCACCTGTCCAAATCAGGAGACTTTCATCTATACGCCATTCATCCAGCGAATAACGACGGGCTTTTAGGGAAAAGTAAAAACATGAGGAATGATCGCACTCGACGCTGAGGCTCCGCCCAGTTCAGCGGAACAAATAAACTTATTTCAGATGAGTAAACTGGAAAAAAAAAAAAACTCTTTTCAGGCAGGTCGGACGTAGTCGTTCTCTTTCAGTACGTGATGTGATTTCTCTGCCTAAAGAGGTTCGGCGAGTACTGTACTTGAACCCGGAAAGGTTAGGCCTACTGAGAATATGAGAAAAAAAAGACAGGCTAGGCTAGGCCTACTTAGGATATTAAAAAAAAAAGACAGGCTAGGCTAGGCCTACCTAGGATATAAAAAAAAAGACAGGCTAGGCTAGGCCTACTTAGGCGAAAAGGTTTACTGGGCCATTCATGGTCAAAGGTTAGTTTGGATCAGGCCTACGTCGGGGGAGCTTGAGGCTTGGCCTAATCTTCTTCATTTATCGTTCTCAAGAACGGCTTTGCTCCTTTGAGGAAGAGGCGTTAGAAAATACGAACTCACCCGGCGAACTGAATTGCAACCATTCGCTCGTACTCTTCTTTCGTTGCGAGGTTTGTACTTGTGCCGTCGATGCCCCGTGGTTACATTGTCTCTGGCCGATTTCTCTCTCGCGATTGGCGAAGTACCACTCTCCGCATCTTCACCACGAATTCGTCGATGAAAGAGTCGTGAAAACCGGACAGGAAACCGTTCCAAGATGAGAATCGCGCGCGATTCAGTGTTGCTCGATCTCAAAATTCGCCCATTAATTCTACATTCTGATGTTTAGAATCGCATTTTAAACTTTTAGAATCACATTTCGATGTTTGCGAGTAAATATTAGAAAAAAGTTAGGAAACTCTCCGAGTCATTCTCCTGCAACCGATAAAGTCAGTCGCCTCCAACTCCCCGAACCTCCAAACCGAATCGCGAACCGAATCCCGATCCCTAACCCTGAATCAGGAGTCGAATCGCGAGTCTCAATTGGAATTCACATCTCGCCTGCCTCCTCGCTTCGTCGAAGCTTCTGTGTACCGAGTTTAACTCGTCGCCTCATCCTAACCTTTTCAAGCTTGCAAAGCTAGGGTGTATTTTTTTTCGACGAACTGGAAGAATAAGCATGTTTATGTGGCTCCAAATGTGGAGACTTTCCAGATAAGTTTCTTAATGTTTTCTCCTTTTCGTTCCAGATCATTCGCTTTCCACTTCTTAGATGCAGGTGTACTTGCGCCCTCGATCAAATCATTGCCCTCAGATTCCCTATCTTCACCAGGCAACTCGAAATTTTTGGCACCGCTATATCTATCTTCATCGCTCAATTCGCCGCCAGACACACTTCTGAACACGAAATGTGCAGTTTCGTCTCATGCAGCAACTCTGCCCTTCTTGGCGGACGCCATCTTTGTCAGGAGGAATTCCGCACTCGAGAAAAATATCTGATCGGATACTGGCATTCATATATCACCGAAAAGCAACCATGTCGCCAAGGCATGGCAGCATCCCATTCGGCACAACAACGTTGTATCAACATTGAGAATAGATTGAAACGTTGAGACTTGGTTGAAGTTGAGAATTCGACGAAAAATCAACATCAGTGAAATGCTAGCTATTCATAATTAACCGTATTTTCAGCATTTGGTGACTACTCGTGAACTAGGGAAGTCGTTCAGAGGCTATTAGGAGCAAATAAAAAAAAATCGTATTTTCAATGTTGTTTTTACGTGGAGTTATCCTCATATCAACTAAAATTTGGTTCTACGAATCGACGCGAGATGGCACATAACCGCCAATTCCGCGATTCTTATCCTGATGCCTTTAAATAACCAGTACCCTGCGTTTTTCAGACAGTACCCAATCTTTTCCCATTTACAGCATAGGGGAAGGTATAGGAATTCCTAGATAGACATGTTTAAGGAGGTAATCAGGCAGAAGGAGACCAAAATTACTTCTGGCTAGTGGGTCCGAAAAGACATGCTCAATTTTCCTAAATCTCCACATGGCACGTGCCCTTACTCGGATTCATCCATGATGGATAGAGTATAAAAGCCATGCCCGCGAGATTGTTTCCCTCTACTGGACCGAGAGGTACGCGTACTCGAGTCATGCAAGTACTCAACGTGAATTCTCATTCAGTAGAGGAAATAAAACTCTGAGGGTCCTTTACGTGGGATGATTGTACTCGATAGGGTACTGCTACTATCATACCTCTTGGGAACCATCTATGGAGCTATCGAGTCCATATTCAACTTCATCCGACAATCAAAGCTCATTCAGACCCTGGAATAGGGAGGAGGTACTATAATGACCTTACGTTGAAAATTCAACGTTGACACAACGTCGCACGGCATCAACTTTTCAATGTTGAGGTGTGTTTCATTTCAACATTGTGGCAACATCATGGCAACATGTTACGTTGAAAAGTCAACCTTTTCTCAACATTGAGGCAACATTGCCATCAACCTTTTTTCAACGTCGACACAACGTTGTTGTGCCGAATGGGATGTTTCTACAGGCTCCGATCCACTGACGGATACGTACATGTTTTACGTCCGTACCTGTCTAAAGGTTGATACGGTAAGCATGCAAAGATTTGATCTTGTTCGCTGTGCCACTCAATATCTGCCGCTATCGACGTTCGCATGCTGATAAAAGTACAGAAGACTGATGACCCCTAGTTTCAGTGGATCCAGGCCATCAAGGACATTCGGCCCTTTCCAGGCATACCTCGATCATCGAAGGACTCGAATTTCACCCAAGATGCCCAGAGGTCGAAACAAAGCGGCCGCTCTTGATGTCGGATGCCAGAAGACAAGAAAAGAGGAAATCCGGAATGCATTTTGGCCAAGCAGAAATTCACCCTGTCACGGTGAGTGTGAAATCAGTTGCATGGAATTCACCTTTATCACCTTTAAGGGTCTGTAGGCCTAATGGTATTTCTACGATGGGAGGAATACTCTCTCCTTCTTGGGTGCATCACAGAATTAACATGATGTAAAACGTGGTACGAATTCGTTTATAAGGGAACGTTTCATTTTTGATGGGAGAAGCGAACCGCGAGGAATTTTCAAGTGAGCCACGGTACTTCCCAAATTATGCGTCATGCTTCGCGTCTCTTCTTCGGGTGGAAAAAAAAAAAAGCTCGAGAGGCCTTTCCGTTCGTGAGATGAAACGTCTGGACGGTGCGAAATAGCGCTTCGTTCTTCACGTGCTTTTTTCCGCATCGCCAGAATCTAAAGTGCTGCCGAGGAAGATGATAGGCCCATGCATGAATACCGAGGTTCTGAGTTGGCAAAAGACAAAAGGTTTCCTCGCGTTTTTGGAGCATGCATCCGTCCGAAGCGGCGAGGCCGCGGACGGAGGCCTCTCTTCCCTCACCAGAGACATCTATCGTTGGTCGAATGAAGGTCTCGCGCGAACGGGCTGGGATGTCAGTCGGTCACGGGAATCCGGTCTCTCTCCTCGTCTCTTCCTGTTTTTGTTTCGCACTTCGTCGAAGCGAAAGGGGGGGGGGGTGTTTTCGCGCCTGTAAAAGAGAGAATGGGGTGTTTTCGTGCCCGTAAAAGAGAGAATGGACTTTGGAAGCTCGTCCGCCCCCATCCAGATTTGAAACATTTTTCGCTTGAGCTACCAAACGGCCGTGAGGATGAGATGGAGATGAGAGCAGAAAATGTTCTGGAAGCCTCTGTCCCAAATTACAGCAAAATAACAGCGACTGCGCTTGCATTTGGAGCATGAAGGAAATAGAGGAATTCGGCCCTCCAGACGTCAATGGGGACAGAGGGTTCCCCACTCGATTAACCCGCGGTCGATCGAGATGACTCAATCAATGCACTTCCGTCTCGATCCCAATTTCTCTTTCCTTCTACTTTCTTTCGGAAAAGGAAAATTATTCATCCCGATTGTTAGTGCTTGTGGATCTGTCTCTCGTCCCTCTTTCATCGTCGATGAAAATTACACATCGTCCTGACCGCTAGGGAAATTGGCATAAGACATACATACAGACGAGATTCAAGTTCAGCTCGTTTCCGGTCAAGTTTATTCCAAAAATAATTTCCATAGCAATTTCTCAATTTCTCATGGGAGGCATATTTTGATTGGGTCGTAGTGTGTGTGGAGATTCATGTTGGAGGACAATCTTCCGAAACGCTACCCTCCAACCTCCCTCCATCTTTCCAAGCACTACCCTCCATCTCTCCAAGCACTACCCTCCATCTTTTCAAGCACTACCCTCCATCTTTTCAAGCACTACCCTCCATCCTTCCAAGCACTACCTTCCCTCCCCTTCCTTTGATTGTACTCCATCACAACTCATGTAATTATTCTGGGTTCGTGCTTGAGCAAAAATATGAAGAAAAAAAATATGGTGCAGAAACTAATTGAGATGGACAACGATGAAGTGCTCATGAGACAGCTGTGAGGCACCTGTGAGGCACATGTGAGGCACTTTTGTGCTTTCTCCGGCACTTCCTACCTGGGGTGCAGCGATCTTAGACTACTCTGCCGGCCCATTTCTCATTTCCTTCGTAAAATTAGGACCAGCGGATAAAAATGACTGGAAAATTTTTGAATAAAGCAGCATTTTCATTTTCTCAACTGCTGTCTACATCAACTTCGAAAGGAAAAAGCCATCCAAATGGGGAAAATCGGCAAAATCGGCGATGTCAGCTCCTCCAACTTCCCCATAAAAACCAGCGCCACATCGACGAAAGCTCGAAAAAGAAATGAGCCTCGCTTTCGACGAGAATTTTACGAACCCGAAACCGAAAGGGAAAAAAAGGGAACAACGTAACGTTCAGAATCCTTTCAAACTCGGCGAATTCCAGGCGATTTTTTTTGCACCAGATTAAAACTGGAGACTTCCTTTATCAGCATCCAACGGGAATCTTCGCACGCAGACTGGAACTCCTTAAAGACTGGAAATTCCTCAATGAAACAAATCGAAGATGATCAACGAGTTTTTTTTTCGCTAAGATAGGGATGCGGCGAGACTAGTGTCACGAGAAAATACGAAAATACGCATGAAAATGCAATAAAAAATAAATGCAGAAAATGCAAAAGCGTAGACTTGCTGCTATGAATTGCCCCGAACTTAAGGGTTCCCTCGCAACTTAGATTCCTTAATAGCCTGCTAATGGGAGTTCCGTCCTTCCTTCATTTCCGTCTCAAGCTTCCGCGTTTGGAGGAATTAAAGAAAAGTAAATGACATGATGACCATCGGTCATGACAACCCGTGCGGCAATTCGCGCTGTCCGAGGGCAATCACGAAAGCCGATTGAAGGCAACCGACTACCCACGTTGACCCTCCGGGTTAAAAACGAAAAAAAGAGGCGTGAGAAAGTGAAATGGGAGCATAAAGAGTCGCTAATATTAGAGAATTGGAAATGGTGAAAGGCCGACCCCCGCGCTTAACCGCTGCGGTTAAGGCACCGCCTCTCCTCACCCCGCGGTCACCACAGGCGGCAAACCCAAAAGCACGATCCCAACTCAGATAACCAACACCATCGCCCGGCATCCATTCTCACCGCCCCCCCTCGGCCCCCCTCTGCCCCCCCTAACAGGTCACGGGATTGAGAGGCGTTTCGTCCGACAGCTCAGGGATGATGGATCTCGGGACGATATTCCATTTCGGCACCTCGTAAATCCATCGAAAATTCATCGCAGGTAATTGCCTCGCACGGAACAACTCCATCAATAATCCCCTGATAAATCCTCGCGAATTCATTTGCATGCAAATCATATCCACCCGAGCCATAAGCAGATCCTCCAAGCAGTAAAAACTTTGACGGCCTCCAGTCGCCTCATCACCCACGATCCACGTCCATCCAGGCCCCCACGTCCATCCAGGCCCCCGCATGCAGCCCCTCGCACAGACACTGACCCATATCTGGATCGGATCCCCTTGCAGATGAAGATGGATGTGGATCACGGGAAAGGCCATGAAGGCAGCTTCCCCCCCTCTCGCTCCCTCTCTCTCTCTCTTTCTCCTGTTAATTTTGTCTCAGAAGTGGGACAAGTGGAGGAGAAATCCCACCGTCCGCTTGCCTCACTTATCCATTACCTTTTTCCATTACCTTGTCGTCTAGGTGTTGGCTCGCCACAAATTGCCACTCGTGGAATATTTTTTGTGTGAATTCATGAAGTGCTCGTATTCCCTTCGGGTCACCTCTCAAGGACACCCTCGCGATATCTTGAGGCATCTAAGGATACCTCGAGGACACCTCTTCAGGATACCCCGTTTGAGACCACCGGATATCCAGTTGATACCTCCGGATACCCAGTTGATACCTCGGAATACCCAGTCGATACCCTCGCTTGAGCAGCCCACCGTTCGATTCCGTCCTTTCGGATGCCAGTCGAACGAAAGAGGTTCATGAGACTCGTGTGCAATTCTCGGATAACGATGACGATGCATGGTTTCATCCCCGCATCACCCCCGCATCACCCCAAATAACGATTTCATAAAAACGATAAGGAAACAGTGCGTAACGCCACCCGAACCAGGTGGAAAACCCCGTCGCGCTGGGCAAATGAAGTTTCGCCTACCCAAGTCGCTTGATCGCGATTCTCTCGACGAATCCTATTTTGCGCTCGGCTGTTGCCCCAGTTCTTGCGAAAGTTCGTGGCGGAATTGTGACTTAATTTTTTAATTTAAGAGGTAACACCATCCACCGTCATGAAGCAAGTGCTCGAACGGAAAGTTTTGTGCATTCTCATTTCAGTATCAAGAAAAATAATTCGGCAGGGGGGGAGGAGGGATCGAGGCCAGATAGACTCCCAACCCTACGCCTAGCTTCGCTACCCGAAATTGACCTTTTCGAAGAAATCGTGGTCTGGTATCTTGGGTCTGTGGACGGACATCGAACTTTCCTCGAAGGGGGATAGCTAAAATTTGAATTCCCAAGGAAGGTTGAGATATGCCTGTTAGTGTCACTGACTCGGAAGCCCAAGGGCTGGGAGTTAGGGGGTAAGAACCCCCCCCCCCCCTCCTACGTCACAGCCTATCTCCTCATATTCTGCCAGCAACCTAACTTTTCCAATGGAAACAGTAACATCTCAGATTGACCTCGAGAAAAAGAAATACCCTCCCATAGTTATAAATTTCTTGGAACCAGATACATTCTTGCCTAAGTATTCACCTCATGGCATCCCAGTGTCGCTCGCGGAATCGATGAATCGCCGATTGTGGCAACCCAGTCCACCCTCCCACCCACCTCCCTCCTGTCTCCTCCTCCCCACAGTCGCGGAACGGCGACTCTTCCACTGGACTTCCGCTGGACTTCCGCTGGATTTGTGTCTTCCCTCTGACTGCTCGAGGAGAGTTTCCCCATCTGCGATTCTTTGGCCACTCGTTTCCTTCCAGAAGCTCAAATTCCTGCCTTTCCATGAGAAGCAAAATTAAATTATTAAAAATTTAATTGAAAATATGACTTGCACGAAGTACGATCGACGGGATAATTCCGTCCTTGCCGTCATCTGTGCTGCAATTGCACGAGTCATTGCTTTTCTTTCAGCGTCGTAATAATATAAGGCCTTCTGAAAAATACATAAAAGCAGCTTTGGGAAGATCACGTAGGAGGAAATGGCCGAATCCGGTTTTTTTTCTTCCACTCAGTTTCTTTTTCTTTCACCTCATCATCATCTGTTTTTTCTCCCTATCGTTCCCTCGGCAGAGGAAATGGATAATTATAAATATCGATGGATGCGAGATAAAGACATGGAGCTCCTAATGCCCAGGTGTGTGTATAATAAACGGTGAATGCCGAAATAGGGCCCGTGATGGGATCCTCGCGTGACGATCGGGGTTTGTTTAACCGCCATTATACCCGTCTCCGAGCATGGCTACTTCTGCATGGCCGTCCATATCCTCCCGCCCTCTGGCCAGGGTGTTCATGGGAGTACGGTTCAATCCGATGGGGCTTGGTGCGATGGATATGGAGGGCCGGCTTAATGGCTCTTTTTTCATGCGAATGCCACGGGAAACGGTTAATCGAGGATTTTCCGGTGGGAAGCGGTGAGGGATATCACTTCTGTGAAAGTAATAAATATTTGGCATGCATTCACTTTACAAATACGAGGGTCACGTCAGACGTCATCGCAACTAATACTTATTGAATCAATAATATTGAGGATGGATGTATACGCATGTGGAACCGTAAAAGTAGCTTTCCGAGAGTTCCGCCTCAGAGTTTCAGCTATAAGGCAGTCGCATTGTGCAACAAACACTCTCGAATCGATGCCTGCCTTTATTCCCCATCTATGCCGAGGTCGCCGAATGCCTGGAACCGATGGCCACCGACGGGGTTCTTCCAAGTTTGGAATTGGGTGAAAGTCAGAAAGGCTCAGATCGGGGAAAGATGGTGGATGTTCCTCCTCCCTGCCCATGCCGAATGGAGGGCCCCTGTTCATTGCCATACCTTCTGCCTTCCTGCCTCCTGCGAGTACGCTCCTTGAAGGGCGAGAAAGCTACTGAACATCCGCCATCCGTCCCCGATCTGAGCCCTTCTTATTTTCACCCGATTCCAAAGCTGGAAGATCCCCATCGGTTCCATGTACTCGGCGACCTCGGTATGGCAGTGAAGAGAGTATTGGCAAACATCCATCATTTGCAATTGCTCGGGGCATCGTGCGGTTGCCGAACAGCCAAATCCCTCTTGCAGAATTCTTGCGAGACTACATTCACGGTTGCGCATTCTTATCCACTCGTATACAATGTTATTGATCGAGTAAAGGAAATTGGTTTCAATGATTCCTGACTTCAGCTTCGTTTTTTTTTTCTAACAAGAAAGTTAGCGATGAAAGAAAAACATCTCATTGAAATAAAGCGGCTTATGTATTTTGGGAAAGAGAGATGGCGCTCAAAACGAACGTTAAGGCTCACCCACACCAGGAAAGTTTTCTTTACAATTTATCTTTGCAAGTCGACTTGGAAATAAAACTTTCACGCTGAGGACGCCTTCCAACGTTTTATATGCAAGGTTTTCCATGCTCTGATGTTTCGAAAGTTTTATTTTACAAAATTTTCCTTTGCCTCTCCCACTTCTCTCGCTGCCTGCGGTTCTTTCTGGTTTGGACGAGCCTTTAGGATCGAAGTATAAACCAAGTATAAACAAAGAATTGTCTTTTCAGGCTGGAGCTTCTTCTTAAAGGCATATTTTCTTTCCCGTGCAAACA
Source organism: Darwinula stevensoni (assembly GCA_905338385.1). Taxonomy (NCBI): domain Eukaryota; kingdom Metazoa; phylum Arthropoda; class Ostracoda; order Podocopida; family Darwinulidae; genus Darwinula; species Darwinula stevensoni. The sequence continues at coordinate 8,239 of CAJPEV010001716.1, read as the reverse complement.
TGTTTTCTGGGCGCTTCTCATCCCGTCGTCATCGTAAGGCGGTCTGCATGCATAATCTTGATGGGTAAAATAATGCATAAATGCATTTGGACGAGCTCTTGAATGAAATTTAATTCGGTATAAGTTTATGAAGAGCTATTTTCTTCAGGACGAAGAGTTTCCGTATTTACAGCGCCTCATTTTTATGATGCGCACTTCGATATTTATATTAATACATCATTAATAATGAAACTTGAGACTGTGCACTAAAAGTCGGAAACACAGGTAGACGGTTTGGCCATCGAGACACAGGCCACCTCCCCTTTGAATATTTCCCAAGAATCCAAGGTTTCTGAAAATTTGAATGCCGAGAGGAGCACCTATATGGATAATAACCAGCGGTAACATATGTCAACTGAGTTATACCGAACCGATACCGCACCGCACGCCGCGCTCTTCCACGCTGTTGTGATTGCCCCCCACATCAGACACGTCCACGTCAGAGCGTGGGTATGCCACACTTCTCTCTCTGAAGACGTGATGCGAATGGAAGGGAAATTGCGTTGGGATCCCCTCCGAGTGCTCGTGGAGATGGTTCGGATGTCCAGGCCACTCCAGGCGAGTGTGACCCATAGCGTTCCAGGCTCTCTCAGACACTCCGGGCTCTCTAGTTTCCCTCTTTTGTTCCCGATGTAGCAGTTGCTCTTCGTGCTGCCGCTGCTACAGGTGATTCTACCGATGACGTTGCTGCCACTACAGCTGATGCTGCTGATACCGCTTTCCGTGCCCGTATAAACGGGGACAGCCGTTCCCGATATGAGTATGTGGTTAGATGAATAGAAATGTGAGCGGCGAGAGTCAGGCGAAGCGTGAAACGTACCGTGACGCAATATTCGGCTTTCGAGTTCATGATGGGGGAGGGAAGGGGGAGGGGAAGGGGGGGGGGGAAGGGGGAAACTCTCAAAGCCCGATCGCGGTTCTTCTTCTTTTGGGAGACGTTTAAGAGCCTGCCACACGAAGGTGGCAATGGAATCACAACGGTGCACCCGCACTTCCGCTAGAGGCGCCGCAACGAAAGCCTTCTCGAGGCCGCCTTCTTCAACCGGGTGCCTCCTTCAGCCGGATCCTTTCTTCGCTTCTTCTTTGTTACCGGTTTTGTTACCGGGGAGCGTTCCTTTCTGCGGTTAGCTCGAATCATCCGTTTGTAGGCCATTTAGTGCGGTGCCTCCGCAAAGTGTTGTCATATTTAATGTGAAGGGATTCGTGGAATCCATCGCAAACGAATTCGTGTTACATGTTATCCATTTATACTCTATTTTTTAAACATACGCTTTGAACCAGAATGGTAACCCGTTGAAAAAATGAAGGAAAAGCGTTTCAGCCGATCTTCAAGAAGCGCCGATTCGAGCCCCGATTTCACAGTTTTCACAATCCAATCAACGCGGACAGGAAGACGAACGCCGAATCCCCGTCCCGATCAGCAGGTGAAACCGATCGACGCCCCAGCGTGCAAAAAGACCTCGAGGGGAATCGGGAAGGGAATCGGAAAGGGAATCGGGAAGGGAATAAGAAAGAGAATGGAATTAAGGAAGGTTGGGCGAGGGTGCGGATCTCCTCCGTTTCCTTTCGTGCATTCGGGCCGTTCATCACTTTGCTCCACGAGCCTATTTGCGCTTTCAACGCGGATTAGGAGATTCTTTTCGCGCTGGAGTTCAACGAGGGGGCAAGTCGGTTTCCGCGCGGTCGGTTAACCGACCGCGCTCGAACCGAATTCGGTTCGAGCGAGGATCCGGTTTTGCGAAGATGGAACTCCGTCGTCGGGAAAAAAAAAAAAATTTGCCAAATATTAAATGTACCACATTCGACCGAACGTGCAACCCGAGTAACCGCACGGTAACCGACAAGTCCCTCGAAAAACAGCCAGGCGAGCTCAAACCGCACGCTGCTCCCATTTCCCCGGGAGAGTCGAAAGCGCGAGAGGAAAGGCAGATTTCCCCGTGGAATCGCCCGAGGCGAAGCGGGATGCATGCATCAGTACTCGCACGACAATCATTTCAAATGAAATTTGATTAAATTGGAGGTCTCATTATGCAATTGTACTAACGGGATCTCGGAACCGGCTGCGAACGAGTACGGAGTTGATTAGCTTTTTCCCGCGAGTTAATTAGGAGGTAATGGGATTAATTAAGGGCGTGACGTGGAAATGAATATAAAATGGGGCATCGCCTGTATTCGTCTCGTTCCCCGTTGATGGATGGGTGCAATTTCGTCCGGCGCTTCCTCTCGGGACGCAGAGCGGTGTGGATCGCGCCTGGGATCCGCGCCTGGGATGCGCGCCTGGGTTCCGGTTTTCAATCGTGTTTGTGGTCTGAGGTTTCGGCGATTGGAGCCGCTTTCGCTTTCGGGGTGTGTCCGATGCTTCCTGTATGGTTTTTGCCTCGAAGGGCTTCGTTCATGCTCTCGGGTGAAAACCGGAATGGACTGGCAGAGCCGCGTCCGAGACGAGAATTCATTCACCGAACTGGGAAGAGGGATTACAAGAGAATGGCAAGCAAATGGCGAGGGAATTCAAGGAAACGGCGGGAGAATAGCAATCGCAACGATAACTTGCTCCATCCGATGGCTTCCCGCCTCCCCCCCCCCCACCTCCCTCCCCACCTCCCCCTCCTTTCACCTCCTCTGCCCGTCTGCGACCTCTCACCTGAGTCTCTCTCGGACCCTCGACCTCAGTCCGCCTTGGACTCTCGACCTCCTCGGTCCCCATTGGACCCTTCACCTCCTCGGTCCGCCTGCCGCCACGAACCCTTCACCTCCTTAGAGAGTTTCATCGATCCAGACCGGGTCACTCAGTCGAGGCCGTCTATTGAATATTTCACTAGTTTTTTTTTTTTTTCCTATTCGATGTCGTCATCTCCATTATTATCTTTTTTCCTTTCCTTTTTTCCCGCCGCTTTTTTTTAAAACAATTTTTTGCCGGATTTTTTCATGCCGTCGCCGCGATTGGCGGACACCGTCTGGTCCATATACTTTCCTTCATCTGATGGACGGAGGGCGTCGATATTGATGACCCGTGATGACCATCCAGGATGATTAAGTTGATTGATGAAAGACGCTAATGATTCAAATGACTTCATTTGTTATCGGGGGATAATTAGGGTCTTTTTTTCCGACATGATTTCCATGGGGACGCGCCAACGAACGCCACTCCGCATCGCCCCTCGCATCCATAACCGCCGACGAAACCGGCCGTCACCGCCGGTTAGCGCAAACGACCGCGATCTCCCCCGCTCCCCGTCCTCGTTCCACCTCGCAGTAAAAGTCGAGAAAGGATTATCGATGTCGCAATCGATACCCTTCATCAATTTCGCCGGGGAAAAGAAAAGCGGAGATATGCATTAAACCGCGTCGCGAGGAAATGAAATGAAATAGACAAAATTTCACGGAGACCCCGAGCGGAAATGGGGAAGAGTCATCAATCACGCCTGCGAACGTGAGAATGTCATCGGAAGCCGGGCATAAGACATGCAAATCCCTCGTCCAACCTGATTATTTTCAACACCCATCCATCACGACGGCTTCTGCACCTTTTGCCCGCGCAACAGAGACAGTTCCCCAGACAATTCCCGGTGTCAAATCCCGTGTAGCCTGTCATTGCGACGTTATTGATGAGACGAGGACCAATCACGTTATACATTGATGCCCTCCCCCTAATGACGGCCATTATCTGCCGTCCGGGCAATTCCGGGCAATTTTCTCAATTTTTCCATATGCCTTGAGTAAATTGCCGTGGGTATCGTCGATCTATCTTGTTCCTTGTCAGGGACCCTCTTTAATCTCCGCCTCGGAATTGAGACATCAGCACTGTAATAAGTTGGGTCCTTGTTCGCATGCCTAGCCGATTCCCATCCCCACGGATCCGCGTCTTATCCGCTTCTCATCCGCTTCTCATCCGCGCCTAATCCGCTTATTCTCGTGCCTAATGCCTAACAGGAAGAAGGGGATTATCTCCAAAAGGTATCATTTTCAATGCCTATGGGGATGCACCCGACAAGTGCTGAAGAATTCTTTGGGAAAATGCTGAAGAAATCCTCGGGTGAAATGCTGAAGAATTTCTTAAGTGAAAGGCTGAAGAATTTCTCAGGTGAAATGCAATCCCTGGGGTTTCCTTCCGAGTTTGGACCTCGAAGCATTTCTCTCAGTTCGATCCCGAGAAGGGGATGGTCCCATCTCCACCGTTCGTTCCACTTTCTCGACGTTCATTAATAATGAAAGGGTTGAAACATGAATGTCTGAGGAGGCAGATTCCAGACGTGTGGATCGTTCGTTTCTTTTTTTTTTTTTTGGCCTCCAGCAATCGGCGATCTCACTCGTGGATGATCGCTTCTGTCCTCTGTCCGTTCGGCGGTCCGTTCAGTGGCCCATTCGGCGGTCCGTTCAGTGGTCCATTCGGCGGTCTATGCGGTGGTCCAGTCGGTGGTCCATCCCTCGTGCTCGCACGAACGCGGAGCCAGTCTTCTCGATTGCCGTAATAACTGAAAGCTACCGTGCGTGCGGCAGTGCGAAAGTGGTTTCTCACTTAATGTCCTCTTTATTGCTCTCGGTATGTATTTAAACATAGTTTACTTGGACTTGAGTGCCTCAAGTACCTCCATAATGGCAAAGGACTCACATTCTGATTTTTTCTGCACCGTCTGCTGTGACTAACGCGTACACGGTGTGGAAACTCGACTCCTCTCGCGACTCGTTTCTGACAACCCTGCACATCTAGCAACCCTGCATCTCCTTATGACCCTTACGACCGTCCTGAAAAGGCTGAAAGGGTCTCCACGCAGGGATGCCACCGGTTTTTCAACGGTCGCAGCTGAATGACGGACGACGAACCGCAACAAGGAGATTGAATCCCGGTTAAACCCCGAACCACCGTCGAATCAACAGTCGAATCGACTGGTGGATCGCCGCCCACCGGATCATCGAACATCCATCGCATCAATCGCATAAATTTCTTTCACGAGACCGTTCTTTCCTAAGAGTTAGCCACGATAATCTCCATGAAAGCCGAAATTCCCTCCGAAAAGCAGGAACCCAAGCACCAAGCACCAAGCACGATCACCGACAACCAATAAGCAAGGATCTGAGGCGCGCGCGCTAAGAGCCCTCTGCGGGAGAGAGCAGGAACCTCCCCGTGCCCCGACTGTCCTCCTCGCGCGAGGACACCCGGAGGGGGCTCTAACGGCAAACCCGCATTACAGCCGATGCGAAGATTTTTTCCTTCCGATTCGGCACTCATCCCGCTTCGTGAAACTTTGGGGTTTCCTACTCACAGCGTCGCAGAAGTCGCACCGATAAAGCAGAGGACAAAGCGATCCAGAGTTTTTTAAACCCTTGACCGAGGATGACGTTAATAGGCGATCCTTATCACGAATAATGTGAATAATGCGGCGAATATGAATAATATGAATAATATGAATAATGTGACGAATATGAATAACGATGAAATTGTGCATGAAGGCCAGACAGAGGCATTTTCTTTCAGCATCTAATTTTCGCGCGGCAGGAAAAAAAAAGGGAAATTCCCCAACAGGCGAATGGAATTTGAATTCCCCCACGAAAGGGGTTAAGACGGTCAAGTCGAGCACGCTCTTTTCTCATGGTGACTAATTAAATCCCATTTGTCTCTGTAACGAGACTAATTTGCTGCGCGAAGACATTTCTTTAGACGCGGCTTCACCGCCATGAAAAGAAAATTAAAATTCTCACAATTTGTCAGAGAACAAAGCATATTGATGGCAGTGAAGAAACCCTTAGAAAATCTCGGGCAGGAAGGCGAGGTCCAGTCGGTTCCCAGGTGAGGTCCAGTCGGCTCCCAGGTGAGGTCCAGTGAGGGCGACGACAGGCTCGCGACATGGTCGTCGGCTTCGCTTCCATGCATGTCGGTCGTGTCGCAACGCATTTTGGCGACATGGCTTTGCCAAAACACGAAGGAAATGGAGCGTTCCAGCTCGCGGTTTCGCCGGAAGAGCTTGCGTCGTTTCCCACTCATTTACCTCGTAAGAAATGAATTACCTCGAAATGAAATGAATTACCCTTTGATGTCGTCCGTGTCGACCTGAACGCATCCGACGACTCGCAGGTCGGCCTGGACTTCGACGCGAGGGAATCCGCAAGTCTTCCGATGAGCTCATCGGAACGAGTTCATCGGATTTATACGCACTGAGACGGCTAATCCTCGCCCATCGCGTAACGGCTGTAACGGCCGTAACGGTTGCGTAACGGCTGTGAAAAAATCTTGAAAAAGATGCGTTTCGGGGGATGAACGGGAAGAAAATAGCAAAATGACTCGCTCGCGTTCCTCTTCGACTTTGGAATAACGGATTCGGGCTAAAGTATTAAAATTAGAAAACTATTAAAATTAAATTAGAAAAAAATTAGAAATGACTAAAATTATAAAGTAAGATACTTTCTCAGCGCAGAACCGCTCCAGCAAACTTGAAATCTCCATCTCCCCCCGGGATGTGGGGAAAACAGGATCTCCTTTTCGGCTGGTGCGAATTTCGTCAGACGTCCATTCCAATGGACATTGCACTTGCAATTCCAATCACTTGCATTGAGTCTATGGCAATTTCTTGGGGTTCTCGTGGCTTTTTGCTATTTCGCTACAATGGGCGCAATTGTGCATTGCTCGGTTCCATCAGAGGTCTTCTTTCACTCATTGGTTTTGTAACATTCCGTTATTTAATTAAATGCATAATATATAATATATGGTATGATATGGTAAATTTATGCAAAATATGAAAACTACATGTAAAGCATGCAAATTTTAATTACATTCACTAAAGAACTCAAAAATGCAAAAACTGGTATTATTCCGATAGCGATCTTAATTCAGGTCTGAAATGGAATGAATTCGGGAATGCACTATTTCGTGGCGAGAAGCGAAATCGTCGTTTATTTAGGCTTGTGTGCTCCAGTTCCGTCCACCACGGTTGCCGGATATCGTACTGGAGTCACGTCGGATTAATGGCTGCTTTCGCTTAAGTATCGGTGCCCGAGTCTTCCGTTTTTTGTTTGTTTGTTTGTTTGTTTGTTCTTTTTTTTTAATGCATGCACATTTTCGTGCCGAATTGAAGTACGACGTGAGACCGAAACCGTACTTAGCCTCGGTCGACTGACGCGATGCGACGCGGACGGACCTCGCCCGGACATCCCTGCTCGCGATGGCGTCCGACACTCTTTTCAACTTCATCGGCAGTTCGTCCACAGGCCTCCAGACCTCCAGACCTCCAGATGGAAGTCTTTCAGGCCCGATCGCGGAAACGTCGCGAAAGTCCGAGAGATTCATCGGAGCAGCAAGTCTTTTGGCTGAAATTTTTGGGGCCTGCAGATATTAGTAAGTCCTCGTGGCTCTTTTTATATTCGTAATTTGCTATCGTTCTCGTGATTTTGGGCGATTCATCGAGGAAATGGACGCAATCCTATTGCGTCCGGGCGTTTCTTGCAGCGATCCGGCCTGAGACCGGATGCGAACTGCTTCCAAGAATTCTGGAATTTTTTTGTTCCTGGCTTTTTTCGGCTGGATTTTGCAAGTGCCATTCGCAAAGGCCACGACGTGCGCGAATCGACCCTCCTTCAGGGATTTTGCAAAAGTGCGATCTGCGAACGGCATCACGACCGGCCGTGACGACCGTTTTATCTCGTGGCGATCGACCGGCTCGAAATCGTTCCGGATATTCCGGATAATCGTTCCGGATATTGCTCGTGGGGATTCCGGAAAAGGTCAAGTCCAGACCGTTTCTCACAGCGAAAATTTTTTTTTGCTCGACCGGAATCACGGAACGCTAAGTCGATCATGGCGAAAGAGTGAAAAAAAAAGCCAAAGAATGACCTTGTAGCAGCAAAAATTAAGGCATATTACCACCTCTCTTTCATGCTCTCATGTTCATGCTCTCGTGTTCATGCTCTCGTGTTCATGCTCTCGTGTTCATGCTCTCGTGTTCATGCTCTCTTCATGACTATCTTGGCCTCGGCCTGGCTCATTTCCAGTCGAGCTCCCAAATCGGCCCCGTTCGCGTCGCCATCATCCGTCTCTCACCCACCATCGGCAATATCGGCACTATCGGCACCGATGCATAGCCCGGGAATAATGGACGACACACCCCATCCAGCATGGAAAACCATGCTCCCTTTCACCTGTCCCTCTTCTACATATTCAATTCCTCTTGGCACTTCCCACCCCGTCCTCCTCCTTCCCTCCCCTCCCTCC